>OY292531.1:9930755-10009332 GCA_958496365.1 Subacronicta megacephala | reverse complement strand
ATTCCCCGGAGGGTTAGACAGAGGTGTGCTATTGTACGCCCACATCTCGCCGGTATGTTTATGTCCCATGTAATAGGGGGCGAGCCCATTAACCGGGCAAAAATCCAGACTCCGAGCTGCTACTGAGAATTTCATAGAAAAACCCAATACACTGCTCGACCTGGGGATCGAATCGACAGGATCTCTAGCGTAGCAGTCGCGCTTAGGACCACTAAACTAATGAGGCAATGTATCAAATACATATTTCAATACAATCAAGTCTTCATCTTCTAAAGTAATCCAATGTAAGTTAACGTACTTAGAGTTTAAAAATATACAGAATGGAATAGACATCGTCGCACAACCGCTTACTATGAATTCAGTACATGATTCTGGAGCTTTTGTAGGAAATAGTAGATTTTTTTCCGATAACCGACGAAAAATATTAACGATAGAAATCTACAGTCCAGAATCATGTACTGAATTCATGGTAAGCGGTTTTGCGTCGATGTCCCTTCCATCTTGTATACCTGTTGAAAAATAAACATTTGTAACAATATCAGTGTGGTGGTACCACGAAGTTTTGTGCTTCTCTGGACTATGGTTCCTACGCAATTTGCTGGGCCGTACTCGATCTGAAGATATAAAAGACGGGGCACGTCTACATCTGTATTACAGTTGATCCTATTACGTGATATACAAGACAGTTAATCCCATATATTATTAGATACATATGTGTGCACACCTTAGCTGAAATAATGTTTCTGGGTTGTTACAAAGTAGATACTTACAAGGAGGTCTGTATGTTGGCAGTGTTTGTGTAGAAACCGGGCACGTTGTGCGGGCGCTCGTGGTCGGGCTCGCGCTGCAGAACGGACAGCAGACCGCGGTTGCTGATGGCTCCCAGGGAACCCGTCAGTCGAATAGCGCTTGGAAATCCCACCACTGACACATCAGAAAACAGGTTTACATTCTATCATACCATCACGCCTGTATTCCCCGAAGGGTTAAGCAGAGGTGTACTTAATGTACACCCACAGTTCGCCGGTATGTTAAGATGCCATGTAATAGGGGGCGAGCCTATTGCTATTCACCGGGCACAAATCCAGACTCCGAGCTGCTACTGAGAATTTCATAGAAAAACCCAATAACACTTTGCTCCACCTGGGGATCGAACCCAAGACCTCTAGCGTAGCAGTCGCGATTGGGACCACTAGACTAACGAGGCAGTCTAAAAATAGAAAATAAATAGGTTTACATCCCCGTATATTCATAGTGATTATGTATAAGACAATACTAGTGGTCGCCCTGTAGTTAAAATTCTACCATAATATTGTTCTGCAAAGTTCACAAAGAGAAGATACTTTAAATATGCGAAATCTCACACGTCTCTGTGCGCTGGATAAGATATGCAAATGCCACATATCCACTACGAACCACTCGAAGTCGTACCTACTTAATTTTAGTTTAGGAGCTTGTTGTGGTGGGGATCTTATAGTATATCTGCTATTGCTTAGAACACAAAATTTACGAATATTCATTAGTAATAATGTATAGACTTGCTGCACGCTATTCAGTGATATTTACTTTAACGTACCCTTAAACCAAGGCCTTAATAAGTCAGGAATTCACTTGAACACAGTAGCAACTTTATTTTAAAACTAGCTTTCCGCCCGCAGCTTCGCCCGCGTGGACAACAGGATTTTGGCTGTGAAGGTTTTTTCCAAAATAACATGTATATTTGTTATTAAAAGTAGCATTTGTGTTCTAATAGATAGAGCGATGGTATATCATTTTGGAGGTCCCGTAAGATCGATTTCCACGGGGAGGTCAAAATAGTGGTAAACCACTATGCTCATTGGCGGTTTTCTGTCTGGTGTCAAAATGACCAGACTGCTATTAGTACCATGAAAGAAGCAATCTTCTCTTAAATTTTTGCCTACCATCCTAAATGTCACGCCCTGAATTTTTTTAATAGTCATTGCAAAGCAGACGGTGGAAATGAAGTCGTTCTCAAATACAGTATTTGGGGTATGAAAAGTGATTCCCCCGAGTACATCCAGTAATCACAGTGGCCTCTTTAATATTTTTGTGCAATGTTACTCGCGGCCCACTCCCGTTACATAGTTTGAGTGGTTTAATGAGACGTAGCAGCATTACAGATGTCCTAAGGAGGGTTACACTGTTAAGTAACTCCACATGTTAGTAATCTGCTTCATCTGCTTGAAGCACTCAATCGATAGACCTATATTCAATTTCTGAGCCCTCCAACGACTTAAGAAGTATGTAATTAATAGCAGCTGCACTGTTGTTTTTCGGAGTCAATATTGCACGTTTGCATAGCCAATCTATAGGCTTGTTGTTTATTAGAAAAATCAGGTTACACTATAAGACCCATCATAGCCACCTGTCACTACTATTAGACGTATCTCTATCATATTTATTTTACTGATAATCATATGTTGGGCTATAGGTATGACGATGATGAGGATGCTCTGATTTTCATCTGCTCGTGTTCCTCTAGGTATAACTGAATCTGACGGCATTCCCTTGCCAGCAACACAGTAACTACACCAATCGCTCTATTGCTGCCTCTGACATCTTTAAGAATCTATTGTGTGCTTCAATTCCACCTTTGTGTGCCATAGTAATCTCGTCTCTTATAAATAAGTGTGTGATTTCGGAGAACTTGAGCCATGTCACTCTGCTAAGACAATATTGCACAACGGAGTTTAGACATGGATGAGACTAAGCGCAAGTTTTAAAGACAGCGTGAGCCGTTTTCCCACCTTCCAAAAGAGTAGGTGCTATTCCAGATGAAGCTACAGCTAAAGCAATTCCCCGATAACTTCGTACTTTAGCCAAAAGTAAGTGCCGGACACAAAATAGTTGGCTAAATAATAATATGTAAAACTTCGGTATGATTTTCGAATAATGTGATTCGCGAGTTCATTTATTTTTAGAACGGAATACATAACTTTGGGTAATAACAAAAATAGCAGCTGGATTTCTTTATATTTGCACTATATAGGGCCAGTAACACTTTTTACGCAGCTAAGGGGTAAAATTCAAAAAAAAACCTTAAATACGTGTTGACTTAATTGTATTGTAGAGCTTAAATGCTGTAATTTATAACATTTTTTTCCATACAAACTTTAACATAACATACCATCACGCCTGTATTCTGCGAAGGGTTAGGCAGAGGTGTACTTAATGTACACCCACTGTTCACCGGTATGTCCAGGTCCCATGTAATAGGGGGCGAGCCTATTGCCACATACAAACTTTCACACCCCTTTTTAGACCTTTAAGGTACGAAATTTAAAAAGTTCTAAAATACGTGTTTCTATAATTATAATGAAGAGTTTGAATACTTAATCTCAAGTAATTTTGATAATAAACAACTATTTGTTTGTACTGAAAACTAAAACAATTTTCAGTACAAACTTTAACACCCCTTTTAACCCATTTAAGGGAAGAAATTAAAAAAATCCAAAAACACGTTTTTGTTAATTATGTTGAAGAGCTGAATTTCAAGTTATTTTGATAATAAACAAAAAAAAGTCAATACAAACTTTACCACCCCTTTTTACCCATTTAAGGGATGAAATTAAAAAAATAAATGGTAACGTGTTTTATTATTTTATATTTAAAGGCTAAATGCCAAATTTCATTCAATTCAAATAAAAAATGACAGAGTTTCATACAAACTTTAAACCCCCATTTCACCCCTTTAGGGGATGAATTTCGAAAAATCCTTTCTTAAATGACGCCTAGAGTATAAAAGCAATATCCTCACAAAATTTCAAAGTTCTATCATTGATGGTTTCGGCTGGGCGATGATATGTCAGTCGGGACATTGCCTTTTATATATATAGATAGATAGATAATCACAGATCCGAACAAAGAATGAAAATGGAGGTGGGTGTCTTGTTGGTCAACCCTAGCACATTTACGCGTGTATAACGTAATTTTGGTTGCATAGATGTAGTAGATTTCTATTGAGCCTCCGAGTTGTGCCTTCATCATCATCATATCAGCCTATTGGCGTCCACTACTAAACGTAGGCTTCCCTAAAAGAGCACCAACCATTCCGATCTTAGGAAGCTCGCATCCAACCAGTTGTTCCTTAACTACCATCATTGCCATGGTTTTATAAACCAGGCATAGGTATGCTACGTGTTGGTACTCACTGTTAGGCGCGAGAGGATGATGGGGCATCGATGCGGGCTCCCGAGTGTCCTGATGTACCGGCTGCAGCAGTGGAGCATTGTAACAGTTCTGTGTGTTGGCGATCTGTACAGCATTATATTATCATTAGTAGATCCATTTAAGGTTTCGAATAGAATTTGTAAGTTTAAGTGTAGTTTCAGTTAAGATCCTTGGAAGAACGGAACGTGAGTTTTGCTAGACTTAGGAATTGAACCCAGCGTAGCAATCGCGCTTATAACTACCAAGTAAACTAGTGAGTTACAGTATGAAAACTTATTATAAGGATATTTACATCAAATATTTTCATAAATGTCACAGTCAGAGGACTGGAGCTGCCTACGATACATAAAATACCGCCAAACGAGTTAATTGATATCACAGTGTCAACTGCAATAGACTCTGCTATCACCAATGTAATATTGGGAAGTATCTTAATAAGATACCTACGTAAAGTCAGCATTAGATATATCGGAGTTAACAGACAGTTCATAATTATCTGAGTAACTAAGGAAATAACACTTAAATTCAATGGGATTAATTAAATACATGCCAGAATGACAGCTGCCCTATAAAATGTAGTTTATAGTATCATTTCTGTAGTTGAGATAAGGTTAAATTTCCTTAATTGCTAAAATCATTTTGAACTGTTCTTGTTGTTAGTGAACTAAGTTAAACAAGCTCATACATAATATGTGACCTGTGTGACGGGTCGCGGTATGTTGACGTATCCGTGGCCGCCGCACTGCAGCGGCTCTTCAGGCCGCGCCAGCGTCTCCACTGTGGAAGGGTATGTGCGGTGGTACGATGTCTCGTTCGACGCTCTGTAACAACGCGTTCTGTCGGCTTCCGGTTTGGACTATCTCGTATGTTAGAGAGGATAGTATCCCGTTCAGATTGACTTGCAAAATATCAAAAACAATAACTCAAAATATGATGCCTGATTCTATCAGATTTTGTAGGTGTATGTTTTGTCAAAAATGAACAATATTTTCTTCTTAAACTCTGACAAAAGAAAATTGAAAATCTAAAACATTGACTTGCAAGCGTCTCAAAAGTACTATATTTAGAAATAAATGAAAACGTTTTCAGCTCTGTTTTTTTTTAATGGTACTTATAACTCGGCAAACGAGCAGGCGTGCCTGATGGTAAATACGTAGTCATCGCCACTCATGGACATCTGCAATACCAAAGGAGTTGCAGATGTGTTGCCAAGCTTATTTAAGGAAAAAGGAGGGGAAGGAGAACAGAACAAGGGAGAGGAAGGAGAAAAGGAGAAGGAACTAATTGGCTCTGGCGCTCTACTACGGCATACTGCTACTTGACGTCGATATAAAATGTTGGTAAAAATTATGTGTCTGGCCGTCGTTTATTTATATTTACATACCTCATGTTCTCGGCACGACACTGCGCTACCACCTCGTCGTAGGGCGGCGGCGCCTCACCGCGCGGCAGGTAGTTGCTGGGAGGTTTCCACGCCGCCAACGCCGTCTCGCACGTACCACCCATGTAGCCCATACTACCACTTATGTACCTGAAGCAAATTTCATGTCATTTATTATATACGTATGGCTTGCTTAGTTGTCTCTATAAGGCATATAGGTATTTTTAAAGCATGCTTTTTGTCAAAACATGGCAAAAGGTTCCTTAACCTTTTGACCGCTTGTGTCGCATATATGCGACAAATATTTCCGTGTCCCTACCGCTCGTGTTGTATTTCTGCGACAGAGAACATGCATGATTTTTTCGTTCAATTTTCGTCCTATTAACTGCGTGGTTCAACTAAAACTATTATTAAATAGAGCTATTATTTACTCTTACTCTAAGCATTGAAAAAACTTAACTTAAAACGATTGCTCCTCCTTATTTATTGTAGGTATTATTTTATCGATTTGTAGCCGCGCGCCAGGGGCACGGCCATTAATATTTAGCCACGCGCTTAAAAGGTTAAAGGTCACGCAAAGGTGTTAATGATAATGGTTCTTATGGTTGTAAGTTCCCCGTTAATCATTTAATGATTGGCCAGTCTCAGGCTGAGTGGTGTTATTGTGATATCTATGAATATCTCGGTTTCAGTTTGAAGGTTATAGTTGTTCCTGGTCAAATGCTATCACATGAGACCTAAAAACATACCAACAAAATGTTTTTAAAATAACTACACCTCTGTTTACGCCTTCTTAGCAAATGGATGACCTGAGAATCAATATAGGAACTTATATGGCAACCCTACACTATGTTATAAAAGTAGAAACTGACTGAGCGAGAAACACTGTCCAATATCCATACCCAATACTGGTCAAGCTCCTCTGGTCGTCGGCATGCGGGGGCCGGCGTCGCTTCTGTTTCCTGACCCGGTACACGACTAGCGCGACCGTTAGCAACACTACGGCCGCAGCGCCCCCAGCCGCCATGCGCACGTTGGCTTCCGCGCCTTCCGGCGGCTTCACCACGTCGTCCAGGCAAATGAACTCGCAGCATGTGTTACCAACACGAAAGGAACGGCAGTCCTGGGTGTTAGAAATCGAAATTTGACATCACAGGCAGTGGTCTCAGTAGCTTGTTGGCTAAAAGCAGCCAGTGTACTTAACCAGAGGTATGCAGGTTCAAACTCTGTCTGAGATCGAATTTTTTGGTTTTGCAAAATAATATATTTTTTAAGGCAGGCTTACTTAATAAAACAAAAATATCATTCTTAAATAAGGTGGCTGTGGTAAACTGGATACAGAAAGAATAACATTGTACTGTACACCAACACAGTCACCTAAGCAGAATTGCTGATTTGTTTATTATAATTCACTGCATTACACCATCAAAACCACAATAGAAAAGATACTATAGTTAATGATGTAGTCACACTTACCTTGGATAGCAAAGTAGTGATTGCAAAATGTATTGTTATTTATTTTTAGTCCACAGAAGACAATTGATACTGAGGATGTCATTACTAAATAGCTCTTTCAAACTTGGGGTTGAGAAAGAAAACAAAAGGTAAAATGATAATGCTTTTTAACAGACTTAAAACAAAAGGAGGTTATGAATATACCCATAAATATGAGATTGCTGGAATTGCACAACATTTGTATATGACCCATGTACGTATTTTTATATATTATGTTTAAGTTAATAGTAACAAGTCAACTTTTCACAGCCACAGAATCCTACTAATTCCTACTATATAATATAATATAATAATATAATATATAATATAATATATATATAATATATAATAATATTATAAATGTGAAAGTTTGTGAGGATGGATGGATGGATGGATGGATGGATGGATGTTTGTTACTCCTTCACGCAAAAACTACTGAACGGATTTTGATGAAACATTACAGTATTATTGTTTATACATCAGAATAACATATAGGCTTTAAATTATAACGATATTTTGGGAAATTCCCATGGGATTGGGGAAAAACTATTCCACGCGGACGAAGTCGCGGGCAAAAGCTAGTAAACATTACTTAAATCTTTTCAAAATTGGAGCATCATTCAAGATGAGATTTTCTCTACAATGTGTGGAGGACTAGAGCCTAATCTATCTTATTCTGAGAGGAGAGCAATGAACAAACAATAATATAGGTTGATGATGAAGATTACCTTCTAGCAAACTATCCTGTACTGTGAAAAAAAAAATAACAATAGGCCACTTAATTAATATTGAAGAGTAGACTTTCCAGTGAACCTTACCATGAAACTTTGTCTTTTATGTAATATCATATAGAAATAATTGCTTGGAATTGTCAGACATCACATATTTAATAGCTTTTCATATTGTTCTGTATTTTCCAGTGTGAAAAGAAAACAGTGCCTAAGGCACAATATGAGAAGGAACAATACTTAAGATGTGCTCACTAAAATAGACCTTTAAAACGTGGAGATAGACAGGGCTATGATGTACACAAATGGAATAAAGTGGCAGAGTGGGGTGGACTGAGGATGACAAGGTGAGTCTCTTTGGTTAAAGGAAAGTGTAAAATTATTTATGTACGAAACATACATGTGCACATGTTAAAAATACACACCATATGTTACATTTTATTCTCCAACAAATATATATATTCATATTATAATTTCAATATTGCTTTCTGCTACTTTATTTTACTTTAAACTACTAATACTCTATTTTAAATTTAAAAAATGATCGTTCTGAGATTTTACATCAGATTTGGTCCCATTTAATTAAAAATGTCCATTAACACAACCTTAATCAAACAACAACTATTCTGACAAAACATTGAATAGTAGACAATTGATTTTATTTTTGTGCTAATTAGTAAGTTGATAGGTTAAGGAAGTGCAGTCTTCCTATCTACACTAGACCATAGGATTATGGTGTGAACTTTCATTATCTAAAGGGAATCTCAGTACTGTATAGTTAATTTACTGAATTATTGATGTTAGATACAACAGCCCCCACCTCTTTAGGTATAATAATAGAAGTTGCATTATTAAATTAATATAAATACATAATGTTGTTTCAATGTATGTGCCTCATAATTATTAATAACAGGGATTAGGATTATTATCTTGTACAGCTAGAAAATTCTAAGCTACTTTGGCTCACCTGGGGTGGAGAACACAGTACCGCCTTACACACTTTAGGTAGCCCATTGTCACAAACACATAACGTACAAGTATCTGGGCCAGGCACATAATGAAGGCCGTGGGAAATGAACCGACCGCGCAAATCTGTGCATTGCTCTTGTGCCGCTATACCTGCAATATAACACAATTATTTCGTTTAGCCGAACCCTCACTCACACAAATAAATTTTCAATTAGTTCACTACACCAAAACGTAAAACATAATTACTATAAAAGTGTAAAGTCGATAAGCACAGAACAGCCTTGTCCAGCATGATGAATTTAAAAACGCGATCAAATGCGATTAAAAAATTCTAAAATCATTGTTGTGGGAACTTTTGTTCTATTTCATAATCGATATTCACTCGTCGCCGTGTAAAATCTTTTTGATCATGCGTCTTGGCTGTTTTGCTTTCGCTTCGAGTTTTGCGAATTGCGTTGCGTTGCGTGCGTCTGTCTAGTGTATCCTATCATATTGTCAATGTCAATGTCAATTTGACATGATTTTTTCATTTATAAACATTGAGGCCGCGTTCCACTTGGCAATCACAACGATCAAAACGCTCCATTAGCCGTTCCACATGGCGACAGTGGCGACCGTGGTCGTTGTCTTACGCCCACGACGACCCATCTAAAAAGGTGGGTCGAAGTGATCGTTGAGGAAATCCTAAACTCCGTTCCACTTGAGTTTATGACAACGCTCACAAGCAAGTGGAACGGGAAAAACTGCAGTCGTCAGCGAGATCGTTGTGAACGCCAAGTGGAACGCGTCCTGAGTAGTTATCCGATTTGTTCGAATTATCTGTGCTTATCTTTAAAAATGTTGTCAGCAAGTGGTTACTCTACCTATCTCTCAAAGAGTGAGAGGGATAGGTAGCAACATATTTTGTCCTCAGTGGGAGAGCGGAGTTAGAAAGAGTCGGTGTAAAGACATTATGACGTATATTATATTGTTCCGTATAAAAACAGTTAAGTTCGCTACGGCTAACTTCAGATTCAGACAGGCTCATTATTTCGACAAACTGTAAATAGTCACCGAGCGTATAAATAAAACTCAACGTGCAGCTGTATGTACGCACAGCTGTACCAATTCAGTAGCTGACTTTGAATGGTGCGGAAAACGTTCACAATGGGAGGTCAGTCTAAACTGGTTTTGTATAGCTTGATGTGTGTGCTTGCTCATTTTCCTGCATATATCATTTTTACCACCATAATATAAAAATGACTCAAAGGATATTTTTTTTTTTAATATGTAGTACGCTATCCTGTATATTTATATCTTTATTACATTTGTGCATTGTGTCTATTCTCAGAACAACTTCTTGTTCTGAAAATCTTTATGTTTTTTCTTACCTACCTTCCTAGCCTACTTTTTCAGTCTACTTGACAAGCTACACTACACTAAAAATACAAGTCTGTACTGTGTGTGATATTTTCTCAAAATGAATAGTGACCTAAAATTATAACATTGTTGTTCTGTTCATGAACGAATGGCACATCGTAGATAACTAAAACACGATAATTATTTTCTTAATTTTTAGGGTTCCGTAGCCAAATGGCAAAAAACGGAACCCTTATTCGTCATGTCTGTCTGTCTGTCTTTCTGTCCGATCGTGTCACAGCCTTTTTTTTTGAAACTATGCGTTGAAACTTGGTAAGTAGATGTATTCTATGAACCGCATTAAGATTTTCACACAAAAATAGAAAAAAAAACAATAAATTTTGGGGGTTCCCCATACTTGTAACTGAAACTCAATTTTTTTTTTCATTAAACCCATACGTGTGGAATATCTATGTATAGGTCTTCAAAAATGATATTGAGGTTTCTAATATAATTTTTTTCTAAACTGAATATTTTGCGCGAGAAACACTTCCAAAGTGGTAAAATGTAAATAAAAGAACGATAAAACTAAAAAAAAAATATGATGTAGATTACAATGTAAACTTCCACCGAAAATTGGTTTGGACGAGATCTAGTAAATATTTTTTTTTAATACCTCATAAATTGTAATGGTACGGAACCCTCCGTGCGCGAGTCCGACTCGCACTTGGCCGGTTTTTGTCATGTTATCCCGATGTTTAAATTCAGGTTTTGTCAAAAAGGAAGTCGACGGTAGAGCGAGCATATTCAGAAAACGTGGTTTTCAAACGTAATAGTAGTAAATAAAGAAAAACCGAAAAACCCAATTAATATTCTTAACTATGTAACTATCATTAATTGTATGTAAATTTCTTTGAAGTGTAACGTAATTATTACGTACTATTTCTTTGGAATCCTCAAAACTAGTAAATACTTAATCTGTCTGTGATTCGGCTGATAGCAGTGAACGAGCGGGCGGGCGCGCTCAACAGCTGAAACATTGTGCGATTGGCTTACTTATTTGGAACAAACTGCACCTCTGTCTCTCTCAGCTACTCGCTTGAATCAGCCAGCTCAAATTGATCTGACTGATCAAGTGAGCCGCGAGCTGAGTTGTAGCTGTATGCATTTTTGTTGAGTTGCCCATGTCTAAAGCTACATACAAACTATCGGACGCGGCTTACGGATGCGGCAGTAAGCCGTGACAGATAGGAATCTAGATAATTAATGTACACTGGGGGTCTACTCTCAAAATCGACAACGATATATTCTAATCGATACGATACTACTCCGAATGTATCTCATCCACCCTACTCTAACAAATGTTCGAATCCTGTGTCGTTTATCGTATCCAGGGACTAAATATTTTGATTTTTTTACGATGTTCGGAGTGAATGATATGTGATAACCTTGATAAAACAACTAAATATTCTCTATGGCCTCATTGTCACAGTTTAAAATGTCAAAACTTGCAGACGCGCGAGATTTTGTTTTAAATAATCTAGAGTTCAAGTGGTTTTAAAATGTTTCAATAAAAAGCTTTTAGCAGTTGTGAGACTAGTGAAGTGTCTAGTGCCTAAGGTGTGTGTGTGTGTGTGTGTACAACTGATTTTATTATTTCAATAATAAAGTTTGAAGAAAGTATCAAGAAGAAGTTTGTATTAATGCAATTATTTGTTGTGATGGAGCAGTGTGTAGGGAAAAAAATGTATTTGCGTCAAAGAGTAGAATAATATACTAGGAAAAGAGAGCCCTCTCAGCAATATTCGTGTCACCACTCACCACAACTGACATTTGTTGAACACTAAGGCCATCTTTTGACGTTTCCCATGTACTGATTGTTTTATATAGAGAGATATATATAGATATATGTACGTATCTACGTATATTATACATTAATATATATATTAACCTATATTAGGTTTATATACTTCTGTATGTGGTCATAGTGCATAAAAAAACAAGTTTTTCAGAAATTTCTTTATTTCGGTGCTTTATAATATTTGTTTTTCATAATAAATTTACGCCATTACAATTTACGTCCATTGCATTATTAGTCCTCATTTTACCGCACAGAATTCGATTAACCCTTTTGCACTAACTGTAAATCAATATATTTACTTTGTCTTTGTGTGTTTCACATCGAAAACTTACAACTTAACACAATTTCTGAATAATAACGCACAAAATATCACGAAACAGTGACTGAAGTTGAGAGAAAACAACCAAACTTAACAACCACCATATTCCACATAATGTCGATAAAACAGTAACACTAGTACCAATTCTTGGAATAAGCTCCATCTATGGTATTATGAGGCACAACGCAATGAAACTTATTTTTGTTTTATGGGATTTATCGAGAGATAGCGCTACTGCCTACACAATAAGTATCAAGTATAGAAGTGTCCAGCCCCTGATTTGCGTTGTATTACATTTAGGTCATGCAGCATCGAACAACGCCTTGGTCAGAGAGTAGCCTTAGAATAGTTAGCACAGGAGCTCTTTGGTACACTTGTTATATTAAAATATTATAGCGTACACACGGCTACTGGTCAACCTATACAAAACCAGTTTAAGCGGATGTCACATTGTACAGACTTCCCATACAATAAGAGGCTAACGTGAATTGGTTTTGTATAGCTTGATGTGTAGCCGTGCGTACCATATCCAAATAAATGTATCTCATCATGAAACTGTTTTATAATTTTAATACTAACTTTTATTTTGATTACAATCACTGTGCAAATTAGCAAAATCCGATAATTTAAGGTCTTAAATGAATGTCTACTACGTGTTGAGGGAGCAGTCGATGTCAAAAGGTGAAATACAAGAAAATTAACTGCACAGTCACCAAAAATCACAAGCGAAAATCAAGACGATAATGCCGACGACGTCCTAGGAGGTATCGATGAGATTATCGTAAAGTGTACGTTTTGGTCGTTGTCAAAATCGAATGTACTACGTTACTGATATCTACACCTTAGGGTTACAATCGATATTGTCGAATTGTATCGTTCGTTCTCTCATCGTTACGACAATCGAAACGATGTAACTAAGAGTAGGATTCGACGCGACAAATGTCACGACATATCGATTATGTGCAAACTATCATTAGTGACTGCCTCATTAGTCTAGTGGTCCTAAGCGCGGCTGCTACGCTAGAGGTCCTGGGTTCGATCCCCGGGTCGAGCAAAGTGTTATTGGGTTTTTCTATGAAATTCCCAGTAGCAGCTCGGAGTCTGGATTTGTGCCCGGTTAATGGCAATAGGCTCGCCCCTTATTACATGGGACCTAAACATACCGGCGAAATGTGGGTGTACATTGGGACACCTCTGCCTAACCCTTCGGGGAATACAGGCGTGATGGTATGTTATCATTAGTGCAAACTATCGGACGTTAGTCGCGGACGTAACCTTGGGGTGACCTTGAGCGTTCGGACGTCCGATAGCTATCTGGCTGGCGCGCTGGATATCCAAAGACTGTGCACACTTATCAGTCGCGGCTTGCTGCCGCGTCCGATAGTTTGTTTGCAGCTTAATTCACTACATTCATCATGAAGAATGTTATTTTAAAATCCTCACTTCTATCATCAGACTTCGCAGCACAGACTAATAAGAAACTAAGCTAAACTTGACAAATGTGACAACTCAACCATTGAAACGCCGACTTTTACTGACGATTGACAGATTGTGTGTGACACTGTGCTTTGTGTGACATGACAGTGTCTATTTTGTGAAAATAGTAGATGGCAATTTATGTCTTGATTTTTTTATTTTATTTTACTTGATATGTATCAAGAGATAATACTTGCGCGGTATAGAATGTTCTAACAAAATCAGAATGGCTGGCTTTGGTGACTTTTCCGGCTATAATAGGCCTTACGGCCTGGATCCTAATAGAGAAACCAACGATTTGTACGACACTCGCTATCAGCAGATATATGGTTATCATACGCCTGTTACCGAAGAATTTCAGGGCCCACCTTTGGTTATGGATGATGTGTCTGAAGATGGTATGTATATTATTATGTTTTACAACAAAATACATATTTTTATTACGTTGTTCGTTTGAACGAACTGTGCGCGTTGATATTGACCGCAAGTGGTTTTTGCAGATGTAAATTTTAAATGAAAAGATGGGTCAACACTATGTTAAGGGTAATATGATTGAAAAGGGTAGGGGCTTTGCCCTAAATGAGGTTTGATGCTACTGGTTCCTCCTTTCTCATAAATACAGCCAGAGAGTGGATTTTTTTGCCTTCAAACGGAATTCAATAGGTTTCTCCTGGCAAGCATGCTCCATTATCAACCTTATTGTTGCTTAACATCAGATGAGATAGTTGTCAAATGCAAGCCTATCTGGTTTAGTATGAAATATTTTTTGTGAAAGTGACAAGAGCTTAATTATTATGAGTCTTGGTAACCAATTAATTATAAATTAAATATTTTGGTGGGATTTAATTTTTTTTTAGACTGCCTCGTTAGTCTTGTGGTCCCTAGCGTGACTGCTACGCTAGACGTCTTGGATTCCATTCCCAGATCAAGCAAAGTATTTTTGGGTTCTTCTATAAAATTCCCAGTAGCAGCTCGGAGTCTGGATTTGTGCCCGGTTAATGGCAATAGGCTCGCCCCCTATTACATGGGACCTAAACATACGGGCGAAATGTGGGTGTACATTACTACACCTCTGCCTAACCCTTCAGGGAATACAGACGTGATGGTATGTTAATTTTTTTTTGTAAATTTTCAAGAAGACTATTTTTACCAAAGCTTCTCCAAAATTTTAAGGATCTCCTAAGCCCAGTTAGGCGACATGCACCTGTACAGGTATAAGGTAGATAGGTAGTAGCTAGATATTTTAAACAAGTGCCAGCGCTATGGAATCAGAGGACCTGCGTTGAATTGGATAGAAAGTTATCTATCTAATAGATCTCAGTGCGTTGAAATAAACCACCTCAATTCTAGTTTAGTATCCATACCTTCTAGATCAACATACCGACTTAATAAAACAGGAGTACCACAAGGAAGTGTGATGGGACCTCTTTTGTTCTTATTATACATTAACGATCTTCCAAATATTACAAACCGCCAGTGCATTCTATTTGCTGATGATATTTGCATTATTATCCCAAACAACAACGACCCAGTAATTCAGAACCATGAAATAGAGATTAATAAAACTCTTGGACATATAATACAATGGCTTACATATAATGATCTTAATGCTAACTTGACTAAAACTAAATATATTCAATTCTCTAATTACAAAACAATAATAGGGTCAATATTCGAGAGGCTCGAAATTAATGTCTTTGAAAATTTCTCGAGAACGTGTGTATGTATTTTATTTTCAAGTGTTACTTTTAATACTTAAATAATCAACAAAAATGTTGCGTTAAACTATCATCGTAAAAAAATTATAATAAAAATTATATAAAAAAAAAACACATAAAATTGCCATTTTTTCACGTGTCGCCTCAGCGCACGCGGTCTATATTTTGATGATATAAAAAAATCTTGACTTCATTTAGCTATTTGATGTTGAGTGCTGTAATTATACATAATCAATCTTCATATTCTTGACAACATGGCCAATACTCGCTAAGTAAATAAATAAAAAACTCATGTTAAAAAAATGTGCGTCATTGTCCTGCACTATGCTTGTTTTCAATATTAAGTCGAGTAAGAGACGGGTGGGGGGGAAACTCGTGGCTGTGCGAACAGACCCCCCCGCACCACAGCCGGGCGACGTGCTTTGGTGAAGATACATGCGCGCGTTTTTTGCAGGTAAGACTTTGAAATTCATTCTCCAAAAAGTTTCATTGCAAACGTCATTTACATTTTCATTTATTTATCCGTCAAATTATTTTGTTATTCTTTTCGTTTAACAAAAAACTATGAAGGTTTTGTGTACATACGCAATTATAAAACGTTTGGTGAAATAACACGTGCGCAAAACAAGTTTAAGCAAGATTTTTCCCGATTCATCATTTTTCTCAACATCATTGTCCTGAATTTGTACTGACAGGATAATGACGAACGTTGAGAAGAATGACATTATGTGGAATGATAATGACAAATGTTGAGGATAATGATAGGAGTTCGTAATTATGCATTTGTTTAAGGTCGAGTTTAATAATATAGACTATCATGGAGCTTAAGTACTACATTTTAATTATTGATACAAATCGTCTTATTGTTGATGATAGACGATTTTTGTATATATTGGAAGAGTTGAAAATTTGCAAGACGATGACGTAAAAGCAGAGTTTAAAAGAAAATTAAGCGTAAAATTTAATGAAATGGAAATCCATAAAAAGAGCTCGAGGAAACATCTGAGCGCAATAAAATCAGAGACCAAGATGGAAGTCTCGTCAATGGGGAAGAATGCATATTAAAAAGATGGAAAGAATATTTTGAAGGATTGTTTGAAAGGGAGTCTACCACGGTGATGAATGAAACAGTAGAAAGTGAAGATAGTATTGGTATGGATGAAATTGTGAAAGCGTTGGATAGTATGAAATCGGGAAAAGCTGCAGGATATGATAGGATATCGACCGAAATGCTGAAGGCTGGACAAGGCGTGGTAGCTAGTCAACTGTACCGCCTTTTGAACTTGTGCTGGAGTAACGGGCTTGTACCAAAGGATTAGAGCAAAGCCGTTATTGTGCCACTCTACAAGGGAAAAGGGTCACAGCAAGACTGCATACCGAGGCATTAGCCTTCTCAGTGTTGCCGGTAAATTGTATGCAAAAGTTTTGATCGAGAGAGTGGTGAAAGGAACAGAAGCAAGTCATACAAGCGGGATTTAGAAAGAGCATGGGATGTACGGATCAGGTCTTTTCCTTGCGATGCGTAGCCGAAAAATGTTTGGCCAATGGCCAAAAAGTCTATTGCGCGTTCGTAGATTAGGAAAAGGCCTACGATAGAGTGATTAGGAATGAATTGTGGTCAGCACTGTCCCGGTATGGGGTGAATGGCAGCCTGATTCAGGCACTGAAATCAGTCTTTGACGATTCCAGTGCATGTGTCAGGATAAACGGGGCCTATACTGAATGGTTTGACATCAATAAGGGTGTTAGACAAGGATGTGTAGCGTCACCGTGGCTGTTCAACTTATTTATGGACAGTTGTCTGAAGGATTTGAAACTGAGTGAATGTGGTCTAAGAATGAATGAGTTGAGTTACTCGTCAAATGTCTCCTGTATGCCTATGATCAAGTTGTCCTTGCACCATTGGAGGGGGAGTTACAGAAGGTGGTAACAATTATGGACGGTGCTTTTAAGAATAAGGGAATGAAAGTGAATGTATCCAAGACAAAAGTGTTGACAGCGTGCAATATTTTGATAGGTGGCGTAAGAGTAGAACAAGTGAAAGAGTTTGTATATCTGGGCTCTGTGTTTACTAGAGATGGAAACATGAGAGTGACATTGAAAGGAGAGTGAGTGCTGGTAACCAGGTGAAAGGGGCGCTACACACCTTCATGAATAGCCGGAAAGTGTCCGAAAGGGCACGGCTGGCTGTGATTGGGGGAGTGTTGGCGCCTACACTTATGTATGGTAGTGAAAGTTGGGTATATCTATATTGGGTAAATGGTTATATATTGGGTAACCTATCAGTATTTCTGAAATGGACGTAGATTAAATTTCGCGCGATACATCGGATTGTATCGCGCGCTTTTTTCTAGATTAAGTGAAGACTATATATATTTTTAAGTATCTATAAGTTTATTAAGTTCAGAAGATGACACGTGCAGATATTCAATCTGCTATTAAAAAAGTTAGATATGAAGAGTCAAAGAAAAGAATACGGATTTTAAGACTTCTTATATCTGATAAGCAAAAACACAAGGCATAACAAAAAAGTTACAGAGATTACAGAAGCTACTTAAAGATTCCCGACATACATACGTACATACATATTGTCACGCCTGTCTCCCATGGGGGTAGGCAAAGACTATAGATTTCCACTTGCTACGATCCTGGCACACTAATCGTAGCGTTGGCACACTACTTTCGCTTCATCTACATTCATTAATCTCTTCATGCATGACCGTCGGTTTAGGATGCTCGGAACCTGGCCTTTTTTAAGAACATCCGCAATTTGGTTGCGGTCCGTTCGCCGAGGTCTTCCCCTTCCAACACGTCCATCCATACTCACCATATATACTTGTTTCGTCAATCTCCGTTCATCCATTCTCAAACCATCTTAACATACCTTTCTCAATCCTTGTTACTACATCTTCTTTCACTCCACAACGCTCCCTTATCACACTGTTTCTCACTCTATCTTTTAGCGTAACACCACACATACTTCTCAAAGCTCTCATCTCTACAGCATTTATTCTGCTTTCATGTTCCTTTTGCCATACCCAACTTTCGCTACCATACATTAGTGTCGGCGCCAACACTCCCCCAATCACAGCCAGCTGTGCCTTTTCGGACACTTTCCGACTATTCATGAAGGTGTGTAGCGCCCCATTCACCTGGTTACCAGCACTCACTCTCCTTTCAATGTCACACTCATGTTTACCATCTGTAGTAAACATAGAGCCCAGATATACAAACTCTTTCACTTGTTCTACTCTTACGCCACCTATCAAAATATTGCACGCTGTCATAACTTCATCCCTTTCAAAGACCATCACTTTTGTCTTGCTTACATTCACTTTCATTCCCTTACTCCTAAAAGCACCGTCTATAATTGTTACCATCTTCTGTAACTCCCCCTCCGTTGGAGCAAGGATAACTTGATCATCGGCATAGAGGAGACATTTGACGAGTAACTCATTCATCCTTAAACCACATTCACTCAGAGTCAAATCCTTCAGACAACTGTCCATGAATAAGTTGAACAGCCACGGTGACGCTATACATCCTTGTCTAACACCCTTATTGATGTCAAACCATTCAGTATAGGCCCCGTTTATCCTGACACATGCACTGGAACCCTCATAGAGCGATTTCAGTGCCCGAATCAGGCTGCCATTCACCCCATACATGGACAGTGCTGACCACAGTTCATTCCTAATCACTCTATCGTAGGCCTTTTCCAAATCTACGAATGCGCAATAGACTTTTTGGCCATTGGCCAAACATTTTTCGGCTATGCATCGCAAGGAAAAAACCTGATCCGTACATCCCATGCTCTTTCTAAATCCCGCTTGCACATCCCATATTTTGTCCTTTTCCGACTCCCGATTCCCGACAGATGAATAAAATTAACTTCTTGGGTACAGAATCATTTCTATTTTAAATTTTATTTTATTCATTTAAATTCATGAGCATTATCATTGTCCTCAACATATCGTCATTTTCCTAAGTTTGAAAATCATTTTTCTCACATTAAATCATTATCCTCAACAATAGTTTTAAAAAAAATATTAATATCTCTTTAAATTCTTGTTTATCTGCAGGCAAACTAATAAAAAACCTTTTATCTGAACATGCCTATTAATACTATTAAAAAATATGAGCGATGCACGCAGGTTTTCAAGAATCCACAAAATTTACTCAAAAATAATATTTTCTGAAGATTCACCCAATAAATAGAATAACTCTAAAACACAACAATATAATTATTAATCCAACCAATGAGATAAAGTTTTTAGGTATTACTGTCGATAATTACTGCAACTGGAAGTCACATATAAAAAACGTCTGTACAAAAATAAATAAATTTGTTTACGCACTAAGGCATCTACGTGTAACAGCAACAGAAAGTACAGCAATTACAGCGTACCATGGCTATGTTGGATCAGTTTTGCGGTATGGGTTATTGTTATGGGGCAATTCAACTTTAATAAACGATGCTTTTCTATCACAAAAAAAATGTCTAAGAGCAATATGTAATAGTGAGCCTCTAGAGTCATGTAGACCACTTTTTAAAAGAACCAAAATATTAACATTAAGCTGTCTCTATATCCTCGAAATTGGACTCCTTGTAAGGAAACATCCACAGTTATTTGAAAAAAAATGTGATAATAGTCTGTACAGCCAGAGATTCTACAAAAATAATTGTGCCAAAATGTAAAACTACCCTTCAACATAGAAATAGTATGTTTATGTGTGTTAAAGTATATAATAAAATACCTAAGACAATTAGAGAATTGCCACTACGAGTATTTCGTGTACAATTAAAAAGATGGCTTACAGATAAATGTTTTTATACTGTGAAGGAATTCTTAGAATACAAAAATAAGATATAATCATGTTATGTAAATAATTTGGATAAACTATTATTGTAAAATTCCATTCTTTAATTATTGTATGCCCGTCAAGGGCTGATTGATGTTACGCTCATATATGCATGTATAAGAACTTTATATACTCAATCAGAAACAATAAAATTTACTTTACTTTACTTTACTATCTACTACCTTTACATAATTATGAACATTTTATTATTGTATTGTTGTTTCAGATAACAATGCTTATGTTACAACAGCTATAAGTGTTGCAAGTCTAATCACAGAAAACTTATTGAGTCACCCATTTATTGTGCTGAGAAGGCAGTGTCAGGTTTGTATTATTGTTTATGTGGAATACCAAAATGTAATAAGTTACAGCTCCTTGGACCTAATAGTGATGTGAGGGTCATTATCCTGTATTATTTACATCCTTGTTGTACAAATTCTACAACTAATTTGTTAAAGATTAAATTTAATAATTAAATTTACATAACCCAGGTTCACAATGGTTTAAAGAACTTCCATATAGTGCCGTACACACTGCTGCCTGTAGTTGCCAGACTGCATCGGCGACAAGATGTTACCACTCTATGGAAAGGCATTGGCTCAACTTGCATAGTGAAAGGGCTTAATTTGGCAGTAGAGGATGTGGTCTCCAAGGGCACTGGCTGGCCGAAGTAAGTTACGTAAATATAACATTATTTTGGCAATTAGTTAGGGCCGCTCTCATACAAATTATTATCCTATGATAAAGGCCTACCGGTAAATTAAATGAAGTACTACTTTAAATTTATCTCAGTTCTGGTATGCGTATGCTAGCCAATTTTTTTTGTACTCTGCATCTGTAAATTGATACCTTGATAGATTAGAAAGGCACAAGTTAATTTCTATGCAGTAAAAATAAATACAATGGCTATTTTTTTCAATATAATATACTTTAAAAAAGACGGCGACAATTCGCCCTATATGTATGTATATTATATCATCATCATCATCATCATCAACCCATTACATTGTCCCACTGCTGGGCACGGGTCTTGCTCTCAGAATGACAGGGATTAGACTAATCCACCATGCAAGCCTACCGCAGGTAGACTTTACATGCTGACAAGATAATCCATCAGGTATGCAGGTTAAGTGTTTAATAATAATAATATAATTATAAGTTGCTTTGGCTTCGCTCATATTAAATAAGTATTGAATTTTATAATAGGGACTTGTATAGTTTTAAAAGACTGATAAACATTACTTAATCAGAAATCTAAAAGATAGCTACGACCTAATTAAATAAGAAAAACACTATAAACTATCTATAATAAAACTGACTTAAAATACAATAAATCGAATCGAAGGCGCAGGAACTATTTAATACATAATATTTTTAAATAGGTACTTACTAATCTTTCATTAAAATGAAGGCATACATAATTAGGTACACACGGCCACACATCAAGCTATACAAATCTCGTATAAGCTGGCCTCGCACTGTACAGAAAGCGTTTACAATTCAGTCGATACTGGATTTGTATAGCTTGATGTATAGCCGTGCGTACATACCGACATTATTTTTTCTTTGTTTTAGGGAAATAGGAAAATGTGACTCAGTTTTGCAGTTCTTGCAACATATATCATTAAAATGGTAAGTAAGAAAACATTTCATTTAATGTATGTACTAGACGACTGCGTTTTGCGTCGTGATTAAGGTGGTCACTTCACCAGTCATGGGTTCGATTAGCACTCGAAATATTTGTGTGTTCCATACATAATTATTTGTTTGAGGCTTGAGTCTAGTATGTACTGTAATTTTGTTTGTAAATCCCCGGTCACAGGCCTTGCTCACTAGTCACTAACAGGAGTTGTATTTTAAATAAATAAAAACAATATTGATAATTAATTTACCATGTAACTTACGGTTTTGTGAACAATTCACAAGCTCATTTAGAAATAGGTTTTTATTTAAAGTAATTAAAGAAAGCAAAAGTCCTTATTAATTTAACATATCTTCTGTCCTTTCAGTATAAGTTTAGCTATTATCACACCATTCTACTCAGCAAGCTTAGTGGAAACTGTACAGAGTGACATTGCCAGTGATAAACCAGCGCTGCTAGATGTGTTTCGAGAAGGTTTTATGCGCTTACTGGAGTGGGGCACACCCAGCAGAGGCCGAATGCTGCCAATTTGGGCGATTGTATTACCAACAGTTACACTCGGCATTACAAAATATCTTGCGCAGTGAGTCTTTATTTTTAAATTACTTTATTAAAGGAAGAGGTTCTATAAAGAAATGAATTTTCTAATTATAGAAAATTTCTAGTGAAAGAAAAATTCGATCTCAGGCAGGGTTTGAACCTGCGTCTCTCTGGTTAAGTACACCAGACGCTTTGCCAACTAAGCTACCGAGACCACTGCCTGTGATGTCGAATTTCTCTTCCACCTTCTACGTCTTGAGGCGACGTCGGCACCATCTATTGAAGACATTACTATGTCTTTCAACCAACACGACTGCCTTTACAGGTAGTTCAATGTCGAACGATGTTGCCTTACCGTATTATGCTTATTTTTTATTATTTTTTAGCATTAAATATTGCGAAATTTTCACAAAGAAATGAATTTTCTAATTATAGAAAATTTCTAGTGAAAGAAAAATTCGATCTACGCATCGAAAAATACGCCTCAAGACGTAGAAGGTGGAAGAGAAATTCGACATCATAGGCAGTGGTCTCGGTAGCTTAGTTGGCAAAGCGTCTGGTGTACTTAACCAGAGAGACGCAGGTTCAAACCCTGCCTGAGATCGAATTTTTCTTTGTAAAAAAGTTCTGTTGTTCAAGTGATATCGGAGCTGAGATATTTGCATTTGAAATGTCGTCAATATAAGTAGTTCAATTATCGTCCTGTGTCAAGAAATCTTATTATTATATGCTTTAGAAGGTCCGTAGGACAATATTATCTTTATTGATAATAGAGATTCGCTTTACTGTTTTCGACTGTCTGTCAATTTGACCAAGGGTGCCAGGTCGCCAGCGCTACGAACATGTAGTAAGTTGTAGTTAGTATCTATAGTGTTTTTCTTTTTACTCTGTTCCCGCGTCAAGCCCTGCTGTCATTTAGTTAAGAGGTATATTAACAGAACCCTTTTTGGGCTATGTCATTAGGATTGAGAAGGTGTTATTAATTTCTTAGTACGAAGCACTTCGTATAATTAGGTATGATAGAACTTCACTTTATGTAAGTTCGATTATTCATTAATTATACTGGGTGCTTCGTCCTCGAGATTAGTACATGTAGACTTTGGGAGAAGGTTCTGATAATATCGCCTAGATCTCAATTATGTAATATAAGTAAGTACACAATTGTTCACACACAAAGTGATACATTAAATAATTTCCTTTATTTATATGAATCGTGTAATTAGAATAACACTGCCTCGTTAGTCTAGTGGTCCCAAGCGCGACGCTCAAAGTCAAGTCCAGGATTCGATTCCCAGGTCGAGCAGTGTTATGTGTTATTGATATTTGTTATGAAATTCTCTGGCAGCTCGGGCCTCGGAGTCTGGATTTGTGCCTGGTTAGTGGCAATAGGCTCGCCCCCTATTACATGGTACCTAAACATACCGGCGAAGCGTGGGTGTACATTAGTAAACCTCCTAGAGTGCAGTGAATATTATTAACTTCTTCGATTTTAAAAACCAAATATCTCTGTTCCGATATGGTTTAGAGCACTGTATCTATAATAACTTTTGATCGCTTTTTTCTGCTCTTTAATAATATCCAAGTTTCATTACCTACTGGCCGCACAACTTCAAACGACGACAAACGACTTCAAACAACGACAACTTCAACTTTACCCAAACCCCTTTAGTAAAAATCTGATAACTTACAATTTAGAAAATAAAAATAACATGTACATTTCGAAAAGGGATGCTACCGTGAACGTACTTGGGAACAACTCGCCACTTAAAAATAATACACTAAAATCAATGTTATTTCTACAAGTTTCGGAAGATCCAACCGAATTATAGGCACATTGAATTATAGGCAATTGTGACATTATTTTATTAAAGCGGTTTATTTGATAAACGTTTGTTATGGTAAAATCCATTCAAGGAAACCAATCTCCTCTAGATTACTCTTACTCAATCCGTGTCCATGCAGCTCAAGTTTTATATAATTTAACTTTTATTTAATGCAATTTTACATGCTAATATGTCCTAGTTATTTTTACGCTAAATAATGCGAAATATTCAAAAGGATACGATTTTTCTACTGAACAAAGATACCTACAATTCAGACGTGAGTCGTACCAGCGTCTCTCCGGTAGCCGTAGCCACTAAGCGACCGAGCCTGTCGCCTGCTTATTCTATGATGCGGTAGGTTTGGCTACACGTTGACTTATACAAATCCTGTTTACGCTGAAATCTTATTGCACGGAACGCCTATACAAGGTGAGATTACCTTAAACTGGAAATGTATAGCTTGACGTTTAGCCGTGCATTCTTTGAGACATTTAACTCAAACACAACCCTTTTCACATAGAAGTAGGCCGACGCTACCGAATGCTACTTTCAACGATTTTTGCATGGGTACTTCTTTTGTTTTGACCTCATTCATACATCTTGTCATACATACACACTCAAACATATTGACAAAATAAAATTGATTTGTTTGTGTTTCAGTTTAACTTTGAAGAATATAACTGAAAAAGTTCTTCGTTTCCAACAAAGACACCGGCATGAGCTAAGTGACTCCTACAATGTAAACAGCTCCAAGAACTCAGGAAACCCTTTGATTGAAGATATAGGTTTAAAAGCTAATATTTTCTCATTTATTGCAATGGAAATTATATTTTTCCCAGTAGAAACTATAATACATAGGCTTCATATACAGGTATGAAACTAAGTTTAGCCTCTCTGTTGTCAATTTATCTTAAAAATGTTGACTCAACAATTCATTATATTATTTCAGGGGACCAGAACAATAGTGGACAACTTAGACACTGGCACATCAGTCATACCAATATTGACTGGTTATGAAGGATTTATGGATTGCTACAACTCGACTATAGCTAAAGAGGGTGTCTCTGGCTTGTACAAAGGCTTTGGAGCATTAGTATTACAGTTGGCTGCCCACTTAGCAATAATAAAGCTAACGACTTTGGTTGTATCTGAAATTTCCAACCTTCTGAAACCAGCTAAATCTCCAACCTCTGAAGACTCTGTTCATTCACAAAAATATTTATTCAACTAGTCAATGGTAAATATATAATAAAATTTTATTGTAAGTGTAATTTAAAGCATTATCTTGTGAGGATTTTTGAAATGATATTAAAATAAATACAAAATTTGGGTTTCATTATACACATAACACTGGGAAACCTTGAATGACTACTAGCTAGTAATAATGTGTGAACATCCAGAGACAGGGTTCCGAGACTATGAAATTTATTATCAATATTATTGTTTGAATTTAATTATTATAGGTCTATTAGAACATTAATTATGTATTGTTACCTATACATTATTTTGTTGTTCTCAACCAGCTATATATTTATTAATTTACTACTCTTAACAATTAAGGAATAGGCATAGGAGAACTCATTAGCACACAATATGATATTGTTTTTATTACTTTTTTGTTAAATTAATAAGTTAAAACTAGTTGGTAAGTGAAATGTATAGCTTGTTAGTAAAAAGTGTGTAAGGAAAATCAGGTTGTTTTAAATAAAGATTTAATGTATAGCATACTTTTTTAATTAATATTATGACAACTATGATCTGTGAAATTCTATACCTAACTGAATCATGATGAAACATACAAAATGTTTACAATCATGCAATCTGAACTATGTACATATATTTAAAATTTAACAATTTTAACCCTAATGAGTTAATACAAATCTTCCTTTGAGTAGTCTGCGCATAATAATTTTACGGCCATTTGGAGTGGACATCCTTGTTTTCCAGCCATGACGATTAACTCTCCGAACTTCATTTGGTCGTGGGAAATAGCAACGCACTTTAGTTCTAATTGACCATAGCGAAAAACAATCAGGTTTCACTAAACTTGATGCTTGGGTTATTGTTGTAGCGACCTGCAGGCTTTGTCTGATAAGCCTGCAAATAAATATCAATTTATTCTTTGAGTTACAATGAATTAGATGAGCTATTGTCTCCTGTGGCTCAAAATCAAAGCCATCAGTACAAATCTAACTATAAAGAGGTTAATTGGATATTGGCATTACTTTTAGAGACCAGTCAAAATTTTTTATTTTAATTCAGTTCTAGTAATAACATTGAAAGACCAAAATATTACGAGTTACCGGAGCTAATACGTTATCAACTCACCGATTTAATTTGTATTAACCGTCATGGCCCCATGCAGGGATAAAAGAAGTGAAGACAGGCATTTGCCGTTCATTTAAATATTTGTAGTGGAATAGCTGCCTACCGTTAGGTATAATATTACAGTAAATAGAAACAGATAAGTAACTTACTTAAATGGTTGTAGAACTGCACTCATAATGCCTGAC
This sequence comes from Subacronicta megacephala, assembly GCA_958496365.1. Classification (NCBI taxonomy): domain Eukaryota; kingdom Metazoa; phylum Arthropoda; class Insecta; order Lepidoptera; family Noctuidae; genus Subacronicta; species Subacronicta megacephala. The sequence continues at coordinate 9,982,476 of OY292531.1, read as the reverse complement.
ATACTTATTGATTAATTTAAGCAAATATATAGCTTTCTTAATTGGAGCTTTAGGAATAAAATCAAGTTAGAAAATAGAATTCACGATTTGATTATATGTCAATTGTCAATGTCATAAATTGTGAATTTCTGACATTCATTTCATTAAAAAAAATTGTAATTTTTTTGGCTTCAGAGGCCTTTGTGCCATTTCATAATTTCATTTGTCAATTTCGATTAGATTAGAGATGGGTAACTCAGTAGAAATAGATAAAAATTATATGAATCCGACCGTTTCCATCAATCACTCTTTGTATCTGTTATTCGGTTCCGTTAAAATACGAATGTAAAAATGTAGGCATTTGTAACTCTTTACTGAGTCGACTCTCTGATCCGAAACATTTAGGTGTTCCAAATGATTGGAACAATAATAATGTTTCAAATGTGTCATTTGTATCATTAGTATCATTATCGCTTGCGTGTGAGTGAGACAGTCCAAGGCTTAAATAATCACTGAGACACTGAGTGACAAGCGTAGAGAAAGAGCGGGAAAACAATAAATATAGTCATGGGAGAATGAGATAGCAAATGTGATGATTCTTTATTATTTTCGATACCTATGCACATAATAATGACACTATTGGCAGCTTTATGTTCAATTACGTAAGGATGTTTCTGATTCCAGACTAGTGAGTCTGGCAGTACTAACAGTGGTTAGTACAGTAGATTTACTGAAATTTTGTTAATTACTCAAAATTCACGATTGTGAATAAGTTAATATTAATGTGAATAAGTTAATATACCTAGAATGTGTTATAGTCGAATAATTTGAAAAAAAAAATGAATTTCGCGCCCAAGACAACCTTAAAATTTAGAAATGTACGCACGGCTACACATCAAGCTATTTAAACCAGTTTACGCTGGCCTCTTATTGTATGGGAAATCTATACAATGCGAGATTCGCTTAAACTGGTTTTATATAGGTTGACCTGTAGCCGTGTGTACTGTATTTTTCAGGAAAATACTGTTTTTTTTTTAAAACTGTATTTTTAAGTAATTTATTTTTCAGGAAAATCCATTTTTTTTTAATTCTGTATTTTTATCTCTGACAAGTTTTTTAGACTCTGACAAGATGTTCCAAAAGACCCCGTAACGTATCCCGTATCTCTGGTCTGACTCTCCGCGATGACAATGTATATTACATAATATCTTTGACTCAATGTTCCAAATGATACAAATGAAACATATCAGTGATCCGGAATGACCGTATCCCGTATCTCTGGTCTGTCTCTCCGCGATGTGCCGCACGGTGGGCTGAAAATCGGCTTTCATAGACATAGCGATTTCAATTTGCAAGTGCCGGATTTTTTGCCGGATATCGCTTCTATTAGTTATTACTATATTCAAAAATGACACCCGAGTTAATTCAGCACAAAAACGAAGGAATTATAATTTTTTTAAGAAAAATTTGTATGGAGCTGGTATTAAAAAGTTAATTATCTCGTAAACAGCAAGGAAAACCGTAATATCCTTACAGGTGGTTATAGTACTAATTATTTATGATTATTTGACATATGTCATATAACGGTTATCGCTGCTAATTTTTTTTTAAAAATCGTCAAAATATTTTTATTTATTTTTACTTAAGAAACGGTTCCTTTTAGTGACTTAATTAAGAACATTGTTAATTATGAAGAATGTTATTGACCCAAATATTAAAAATATATAAAACAAGAAAAATAGTTAACAAAATTGCAAAAATAGAAAAAAATAAATCAAATATTATGCATTTTCCTTATCACTGTCGTTGTCGGACTCTAATTCTGAATCAGAATCTAGATTGGATATATCTAAAAACTCGAAGTCACTTTCCTGCAACTGAATTAAGTCGAGTTTCAGAAAAAAAGCTCTGCTTTCTCTTGGCATCTAACTTAGGCCTTTGTGCACTTAGGAAAGGATCCGAAGAAACAACAAGCATATTTAAGCTTGTTTTCACTGATGTCTTAAGCGATTCTTTAATTTTAACAGCTGCTTCAGGATTTTTCAACATGTATTCGATCACAGATGCGATATCCTCATGCCCTTCTTCTTTTAAACGCGCTGCAGTTGCATATGTCAATTCACTGGAGTCTTCGCCTGTATGATCATCAGATCTTCTCTTTTTCTGTTTACTTCCCAAATCTTCGAATGGTTTCCAGGACCTTTTTGTCATTGTTCCAACGGATGATGATCGCTTTGATAAAAAATCTGATTGTGCTCGGTATCTCATCAGCAGTTGGTTCTTGATTAACTAAAGTTTGCACACAACTTGGGCAATCAATATTTGCTTGCAGCCAATTTTCGTACAGTCTTCTAAAGTTATCAAGGAATCGGTTGGATTTCTGCCACCTCTGTAAAGCAGCTCGTGTGAATTTCCGAAAAAATTCTTTGAGAGTTACTCGATCTTCGGCAGACAAGCAATCGCCTATGCGGGATACAACTGCACCAAACAATACTTCATTATTAAATGAAGTACTCTCACTTTTTAGAAGAACAAACAAGTCTAAATTAGTGATTAAACTTTCCATTTTAAGATTTTATAGTCGCAGAGCACAAAATGTGTGTTAGCAGTTACACAGTTGTGAACAATCTAAATTATAAAGCAAAATTTTAGCCCTTTTATTGCAAAACGTCGATAATTATTAAACTACCCTCATTAGAGTTTTAAAAGATGTGCTAATGAAAATTTATAATCGTCAAAAAAAAATCTTAGAACTCTTAACACAACTAATCAACAAATTAGCTTACTTATCAGAAATCATTAACAATCATTTAATCACCTATTCAGACTTATTAGAAGAATAAATCATTGTAATTACTTAATCACATATTTTCAGACTGGTTACAAACAATACCAATTACTTGGTACCAAAATACCAAATAAAAATTTGTTATTTGGTATTTTAGTTGTATGTAAAGTTTTAAAACTCATTTTGTATTGATACATAGGTATCTAGCTCAAACATAGTTATCTAAGTGTGGATGTACGCTAAACCTCTGATGATGCTATTTTATGTTACGTGTTGTTAAAAGTCTGTGTTCCTCAACTTAAACACTAAAAGGAACCGTTTCATATGTAAAAATAAATAAAAATATTTTGACGATTTTTAAAAAAAAATTAGCAGCGATAACCGTTATATGACATATGTCAAAAAATCATAAATAATTAGTACTATAACCACCTGTAAGGATATTACGGTTTTCCTTGCTGTTTACGAGATAATTAACTTTTTAATACCTGCTCCATACAAATTTTTCTTTAAAAAATTATAATTCCTTCGTTTTTGTGCAGAATTAACTCTGGTGTCATTTTTGAATATAGTAATAACTAATAGAAGCGATATCCGGCAAAAAATCCGGCACTTGCAAATTGAAATCCCTATGTCTATGAAAGCCGATTTTCAGCCCACCGTGTGCCGTAACAATGTGTATTTCATATCTTTGACTCAGTGTTCCAAATGATACAAATGATACATATCAGTGATTCGGAACAATTTACTGTTCCAGATACAAATGATCCAATCTTGTAGATGAGACATTTCTCCCACGCCTATATCAATGTATCTTTACAATTCATTCACTCATGGCCCACAGCCGCGGCCGTCGTCTAGCATCGCATGTGCACTGGTCAATTCCAAGAATGATTTGGAATTGTTCATGTCCCTTCCACTCACACCTTCCTATTTGGAATGTTCTTGTCGCGCTTTTGCAAGACGGAGCGTGAGTTGGTTTCACCATTATAATTTGACAGACGTCGGCACAACAAAGTGAATAGATAATTTTATTACCGGCTTAAAGTCATTAAGCGGCACATGAACATGTAAGTATTATAGGTAATGGTTTTATTGTACACACGGCTACAGGTCAACCTATACAAAACCAGTTTAAGCTGATCTCGCACTGTATATGCTTTCTATCTTCGAGCAACACGGTAGGGAGTAGCCATAGCGATATATTACTGACCAAATAGTTCTGCAATTTTTTGCGGGGGGAAATGTGCACACAAGTGCAGTTCCGCATTACTACATACAAAACTAAAACTGTAATGACGACATTATCACATACAAAATTAAACAAAACCAACAAGCCTTGCACAGCGCTGAAACAGCAAAGAGCCTTCTAACCAGACGAAAAAACATGCAGCGCTAAGACGCTGTTTAAGTTAAGGCTCTCGCTAATAAGAAAGGTGGAAAGTGCCGTAAAATTCATGGCGCCTACGCGTTTGGTTCAACGTTAAAGGTAACCTCCCTAAATTGTTCATCGGCAAGAATTCGGATTTATAGCTCGACCAATCCGTATTTTGAACGGGCAATCGGACTCGATGTTGGTAAACAAATCTGATAATAATTTAAAATAGAATACATGAATTTGGTGTCTAAATGTAATTAAATAGAAAAATACGGTAAAGATTTATTTACATGTGAAATGTAATACCATCTTTTAGTTGATTTGATGTTCCAGACCTGTTTTTGCATTTTGAGGACCGCTGTGTTCACTCGCGCGGCTGGACTTGGTTTAGTTAAAAATCCGAGCGGCAACCTAGTTTTATTAAATGCATATGCCCATTTGGGCTTGTACTTTGGCAGAGGGGAACGCTACGGATGGCTTCTCCCTTTCCGTGTTGCTCGAAGCTTTCTATACAATAAGAGGCCAGCGTAAACTGGTTTTGTACAGCTTAAAGTGTAGCCGTGCTTACAAGTATCTTTAAAAAGTTATAGTAAACGTCCCGTCTTAATATCGAACCAACAAATCGTATCACTGATTCCATAGCAAAACATCCTATATTCACATGAAACGCTTAAAAGTTCAGTAATGTTCCTATATAATCGTCCTAATATTTCATAAGACTTCTACTTTTTTTTTGTTTGTTATTACAGAAATAATGATTTTCGCACTAAAATGCGTTTCTATAACTATCCGTCAAAAAACGTCCTACCTACGTACAAATCGATCGCCCACAACTGTTTACTAAGACAAAAAAGCAATATACACATAATGTTTATAATTTAATAGTGTGTATAACAAAATAATACAACTGAAATCGTTAACTTACACTTTTCTTCATAATAAACTGCAGAAACTTAATGAAAATGTTGAACTAATCTCAGGCCTTTCTGCATCTTCTTGACATATCCATAACTTCCCGTGATCGTGACATCTCTAAAAATATGTTTTTTTTATGCAAAACATTTTATAAATATTTTTTTTCATCAAACCGACAAAAAGCTAAGCGCATGACATAAAAATGCCCTCCCTCCAACAAACAACGGCCGAACCGACGAACAGCCGGGGCGCCCGCACCACCCCTGCTCCCCGCGGGCGGTCGCTTGATCACTTCGTGCGTTTTTATGCGGAGCTAATGTCAGATTGAACTTTTTTCGATTCTTTATTTCCAAAACTAAATAAGATACGAAAATTATAAACATGTACTTTTGTAGAGTTCGTATTCCTTATCTCGTTTAGCTATTTAACTCATTTTTGCTCTATGTTCCCATCGGACTCTGTTCTACGGATAAGTCGATTTATTTTGTCCTAAAAATATACTTACAAGAAGAAATTTGAAAAAGATGTTAAATCCTTACGACAATGGAGAATGTTACTAGGTATGCTAAATCGCTTGAAATGTTGTCTCCGTAAAGCCTGTATGTATACAAATACACTAGTTTTTGTTGTAGTCAAAAATACCTAGTAGTTTTGATTTTATTGGCATTCAAAGTTTCGAAAAATATCGAGTCCCGCTAACAGTCACGTGACCGCTTGTGACGTCATGTTACAACGCGCCGCGCGGGCCGCGGCCCGCTTACTATCAACATAGTGTAATGAAATCTAATTACACTATAGTATCAAGTCGCCAGCGGTTATAGTAGTAGGTGTAATAGCTTGCGCAGTATTTTGTTGTGTTTTTGTCCGCGTATTAAATTAATAGTCTAATAATAGTAAATATTATTCGATTAATAAAATGGATTAAGGATTCGAAAAAGGGCAATCGGATAATCTACCCAAAATAGATGGATTAATGGTTGCGCATTATTTATCAACAAAATATAGTCATTTCGTTGCCGCCGAAATGCGAGGAATAAAAACGAAAGTCAAAATGGTGTTCACAACAAGAAACTGTACTTTTATCTCCAAATGGATCTAACCTCTTTATAATAAATACTAGGAAATCGTGTGTTGTGCCTAAATATAAAAATACAACTACCAATTCGCCGGAAAAGTTATTTTTAGGGTTCCGTAGCCAAATGGCAAAAAACGGAACCCTTATTGATTCGTCATGTCTGTCTGTCTGTCCGTCCGTATGTCACAGCTACTTTTCTCAGAAACTATAAGAACTATGCTGTTGAAACTTGGTAAGTAGATGTATTCTGTGAACCGCATTAAGATTTTCACACAAAAATAGAAAAAAAACACCGGCCAAATGCGAGTCGGACTCGCGCACGGAGGGTTCCGTACCATTACGATTTATGACGTATTAAGAAGTATGTGTGGTGTGACGCTAAAAGATAGAGTGGGAAACAGTGTGATAAGGGAGCGTTGTGGAATGAAAGAAGATGTAGTAACAAGGATTGAGAAAGGTCATGTAGAGAGAATCGATGAAAGTAGATTGACGAAACAAGTATATATGGTGAGTATGGATGGACGAGTTGGAAGGGGAAGACCTCGGCGAACGTTCCGCAACCAAATTGCGAATGTTCTTATAAAAGGTCAGGTTCCGAGCACCCTAAACCGACTGTCATGCATGAATAGATTAATGAATGTAGATGAAGCGAAAGTAGTGTGCCAGGATCGTAGCAAGTGGAAATATAGTCTCTGCCTACCCCCATGGGAGACAGGCGTGACAATATGTATGTATGTATGTATGTACGTATTAAAAGAAACTACTTACTAGATCTCGTTCAAACCAATTTTCGGTGGAAGTTTACATGGTAATGTAAATCATATATTTTTTTAGTTTTATCATTCTTTTATTTTAGAAGTTACAGGGGGGGGGGGCACATTTTACCACTTTGGAAGTGTCTCTCGCGCAAACTATTCAGTTTAGAAAAAAGTGATATTAAAAACCTCAATATCATTTTTGTATACCTATCCATAGATACCTACCCCACACGTACGGGTTCGATGAAAAAAAAAATTGAGTTTTAGTTCTAAGTTCTAAAATCTTAATGCGGTTCACAGAATACATCTATTTACCAAATTTCAACAGCATAGTTCTTATAGTTTCGGAAAAAAGTGGCTGTGACATACGGACGGACAGACAAACATGACGAATCTATAAGGGTTTCGTTTTTTGCCATTTGGCTACGAAACCCTAAAAAACAGAAAATTTTGGGAGTTCCTCATACTTCACCTCATACTCATACGTGTGGGGTATCTATGAATAGGTCTTCAAAAATGATATTGAGGTTTCTGATATATTTTTTTTCTAAACTAAATAGTTTGCGCCTGAGTATCTTCCAAAGTGGTAAAATGTGTGTGTGTGTGTCCCCAGTAACTTCTGAAATAAGAGAATAATAAAACTAAAACAAATATATGATGTACATTACCATGTAAACTTCTAACGAAAATTTGTTCGAACGAGATCTCAGTCAGTCAGTAGATTATTTTAATACGTCATAAATCGTAATGGTACGGAACCCTCCGTGCGCGAGTCCGACTCGCACTTGGCCGGTTTTTTTATAGTTCCAAAAGACGTTAAAATGCAAAAAACATGGATTAAAGCTATTTATTTATTTAGTGCCATAATAAAAATAAAAAAACAAATAGCTTTTATCCATTTTTTTCGCATTTTAACGTCTTTTGGAACTATAAAAAACAACTTTTTAGATGTATTTTTACATTTAGGCACAACACACTATTTCCTAGTATTTGGATTGGACATTTTTAAAAGAATTTAGGTATAATTTCGACGGCACAGACGCGCGACTGCGAGCGGACTGAGTGAGCCAGACTGAGCGCGTTGTCCTATGACGTCACACCGTAACCGGCGGCCCGCGTCGTTCGGTTACAACTTGTTTTACTTCTAAAACGGAAACTAATTGACGTATCGAAGTAATTCTTTCACTAGTATTTTTTATTTTTAACAGAGAATATGGAGTGCTAATAATCAAAATTCGTTAACATTCTTCATTGCTTTACTTTGAGAATTGAGAATATTATATAAAATTACTTTTCCTTGCTTTCTCGCTGTCGAATCTTTCCACAATATTGTCAAAATTAACATTTTGTGAAAAATCATTCTCAATAAATAATAGAGCAAGTGCCGTAAGTAATCTTTCGCCTTGGTTCTTTTATTGCTATTGTCCTTTATTTCAGGTAATTTCCATAAGAAACCAAATTTTTAATTTATTTCGGTATAGATAGTTTGTCGGTTTTTTAACTGAAATTTGAGACTATCAATGGCAGCGTGATATTTTTCGATGATGAAAGATCGTTTTCCTTCAAATTCGGTGTGTCCCGCTTTTCTTCGTCAAAATAGAATTTTGGTTCGCGCTCGTTTGGTTTGGGCGGGTCGGGGGCGCGGGGCGGCCCATGCGCGGCGCGGTTAGTGTAAGAGCGCACGCAGGAATTTGATTTTAACGCACGTAAACCTATCAAGCGACACATTGTAGCCACAATGCAAAATCTGCTGTTTACCCTCATGAGGCTACTAGGTAGGTACGTGCGTCAGTGTATTTTCCCAAAATTATCCAATAATATTATAGAAGTAAGTCTCAGCTCAGCGACTCGCCCGCCGCCCCCTTGGTCCTTGCGCCCTAGCCTTTAGCCTTATTAGCCTGTGGGTAAATCAGGCCCTGCTCAAAGACTCAAAGAGCTAATTATCTTTATCGACTCGCGTCAGACACGCCAGGCTCAATTGATCTGTAGCTCGCTATTGAGTCAAATGAGCTAAAAATTTTTTATTATTAAGTTATTTTGTAATGTGAAGGCAAATTTCGACTGGGGCGTGGACTCGCAGTGGCTTAGCGGTCATAGCGTCTGGTGTACTTAACCAGAAGACGCAAGTTCGAATCCTGCCCGTGGTCGTATTTTCCCTTCACTAAAATAACTTGAGTGCTTATTTTTCGAATTTCATCTTAAAACGAAAAATAAAATGTTGTGCTCCTTTCAACTTTGCCCTCAGTTCATCAATGGTTGAATGAATAACCCTATACAAGAAAGTCCGACGTGAGCACAGAATTTTAAGCTAATTAATTCAATGTTGCCAGTTTAAGCAAAAGCTTAGTTCCTAAAATAATATTTTTCAATAATCAAATAAAATATCTGTAAGATATTTTATTTGTATTTGTTTAGTTAGATCCTTGTCTTTGATTAGGAACAAAAAAAAAAACTTACAAAACTGTAATCTGTGTCATGTCAAATGTACAAGGCGAATAATATGGCGGACCAAAATAACAAGGGCGCTAAAAGATTATTTTGGGTATTTGTGATTTCTTTCAAATCAGTGACTGGTTAAGATTTTGCATTGCACTTATGTTTGAACAATTTTTTAATTTTAATTTCCCTATGAAAGTAAGTAGTTATTTCTAAGAAGAAATACGTACAGGGATATTTTTCCAGCGTAGTATCGTGAATTTAGAAATGCATAATATTATTGTTTTACCTTGTTGTTTTAGATTCAGAATGTCGGCAATAAAAGTAAATTTTGAAATTGGTCATGAAGCATCGTTAAGATCTAAAAAAACTCCGGAAGGATTTACTCATGATTGGGAAGTGTTTGTCCGCGGCCAAGAAGGTGCTGATATAAGTCACTTTGTAGACAAAGTGGTTTTTCTGTTACACGAAACTTTCAAAAAACCTAGAAGAGGTAAATATTTTGATTTCAATACTGATGTGCTTACTATGTTAGCAAAGCTAGTATGTGCTGTTTAGCTTAAGTAACTATTGTAACTCTTTCTCTCTGTCTTTTAAAGTTCCGTTGTTGATATATGTTTTGAAAATTTCACCCTATGTTTGGTACTGTAATATATAATAATAGTAGTATATACCCAAGAAGCCAACACATTAAATAAGTAGTATTGGTCCAGTTTTGTTAACGTCTTCTCCCTACATTTATTTAATTGTGTGTACTAATTAGTATAATTTTCTTTTTGCAGTTGTAAAAGAACCACCTTTTTCCATTAAAGAATCTGGCTATGCAGGCTTTATATTTCCTATAGAAATATATTTAAAAAATAAGGATGAGCCTAAGAAAATAAAATTCACCTATGATTTTACTTTACAACAAAGTGGTTTTCTTAAAGACCGTTACATTTTTCAAAATCCTAATGAAGAGTTCAGAAAAAAGTTATTAAAAGGTGGTGGTATACCTATTAGTAACAATGCATTTTACACAAATCCAGACCAAGAATGTAGAAGTAGAGACTCATTTTCAGAAGAAAAGCAACAGCTTGTCAGTAAACCAAAACTTTCATCTGATGTTATTAAGAAACACAAGTCGAAGGAACACAAGGAGGATGTTCCACACAAAACTAGCAGTTTTGAAAATTTGTTTGGACCTCCATTACAAAAACCCCCAAAAGTTTCGCCAGATCCAAAAAAGATCGAAAAGAGTGCACCTCCCATCAAGCAAGATAAAAAAGAAAAGGATAGACCTAACTCTGACAAAAAACAAAAGCATGAGCACAAAGAAACTAAATTGGATAAAGTAAAAGTGAAAGAAGAAAAGGATAAAGGACGACCAGAAAAAACAAAAAATCATGAAAAGATAGACAAACCTAAAGATAAATCTAACAAAAGACCACTTGAAAGGCCACCATCACCAGATGTAGCTAAAAAGCGTTGCCTTAGTCCATTAAGAAGAACCCAAAGCCCCCCACGCTCTAGTAGTGCTTCTAGTATAAAAGATGAATATAAAGTTTCAAAACATAGTTCTGACAATTTAGAACAAAAGAAACCCAAAACAGAAGAGAAAAGTCTTGATGTTAAAATAGAAAAAGAATTAAAAGAAAAGAAAAAAAAGGAAAAGAAAAGTCATGACAGAGATAAGGAACGGAAAGAAAAGAAAGAACATAAAAAAGAAAGCCATAAACTAAAAGAATCGCCAAAAGAGCCTCCTAAAGAAATTGCTAAAGATCTAGCCAAAGTGAGAGAAGTTACTAGGGAAAAAGAACTGATAAAAGATTCTATAACAATCAAAGAAAAACCATTGAAGCCAGATAAACCAATCAACAAATTTTCTTTGGAAAACCTAAGAAAATCCCCTCCCCCAGAAGAAGATCGTATAGACAACCATAAATCTAAAGAGAAATCAGACCCAGAAAGGAAACACAAACACAAAAAGAAAGATAAAAAGCGTGATGAGTCTAGAGAGAAGCATAAAGAATCCAGTAAAGAAAAAAAGCATAAGCATGAGAAAGTCAGAGACTTACCACCTGAAAAGATTGAAATCATTGAGCGTAGAGAAACACCTGTACCTAAAGAGCGACCCCTGCCTGAACCAACATCTCCTATATCAATAGATACAGCATCTCAATGTAGTTCCAAAAGTGGTCTGGCCAAATCATCTCATGTTGGAACTGAAGATGTTAACAGTAGTCATTCTGATTCAGAGAGCTCTGTTATAGCAGATGAAGAGGATACAAAAATTAAAATTGAAAATCCATCACCGGAACCTATCAAACATGAGCCATCCCCTGAACCAGAGCCAGAGCCAGAAATTGAGTTAGAACCTGAGATAGAACCAGAGCCAGAGCCAATTGTGGAGCCACCACCACCGCACAAGGAGAAAAAACAAAAGCATAAAGATAAGTCTGCAAAAAGAGAAGAAAAGCGACGTAAACGCAAAGCCGCAGAGGAAAACAGAGAGAATGTAGAAACCCTAGAACATAGAAAAATTGCTAAGACTTCAGAAACTGCAGCTCCTCTTAATGATATAGAGCATGGTGAGAGCAGTGGTTCAACATCTGCAGAGACGAAAGTTCAAGACAATGGAGTCTCTAGTAGTCTTGGAGAGGATGCTGAGCCTGGTGACCTCTCTCCAGATTATATGGTCCAATTACGGGACTTACAGCAACGGATTATGAAAATAAAAAATGATGAAGATTTGGAAAGAGTAGTTAATCTTATTGCAGAAACTGGACGCTATGAAGTAACTACACAGACATTTGATTTTGACCTTTGTTTGTTAGACCGCTCTACAGTACAACAGCTAATACAGTTAGTGGGTTGCTAGTTATTGGTCACTTGTTGGTGTTATTTGAACTAATTTAAATTCTGACTGTAAATACCTAACACTTTAACGGATAGTTATGCACCAAGGCATTTGTAAAGAGACTTGTTATGTCTGTTGTGATAGTAAACTTATGTGAGCAACGGGAGTCGGAACAGACATAAACTGCGTTTATTTAAGGTGTTGCTTAGAGTAAGTTAGAAGTTAAAATCTATGATATAATCTTCGCATTACTCGAAAAAAACTTGAGTTATGAGTGCAATACTGTATAGATATATAAAGTTATAAGACTGTTGAAAGATTGTTAAAAGTAATGTATATTTTGTACATTATTGTATTGATTCATTATTATGTAAGTTAAATAAACTTGAAAGTTTTTGATTAACCTCCACTGACCCAGGAAGGGATCAAAGAGGCTATGTTAATAATTGTATAAAAGTTATAATGTCAAGTCTAATGTTTTAAATTTTATTTATAAGAATATTGTTTTGTGCACGTTAACGTATTTTAAGTTTTAAAAAACTTTCAATTTACCATTTCGGTAAATATTGGCATTGCAATATTGTATAATTTTTAATGTTAACATATCCCTTGTAGTTTTATACATCACTGATTCTGATTACATGTATTTTGCTATTTTAATGCGAAAGGGGTTTGGGGGTTACTCCAAAGTGAATATGAAAGTATTTTAGTGCTCATTTTGGCTTGGTTTGATCTTGTACATTATATTTGTTACATAACTTATTTTTTTATTTATCGTATTTTAAGAATATTATAAAGAATAATAATAAATAGTGTACACTAATATACATTGTTTTGTTGTGTACAAGTTGAGGCACGTTGAGGATGATGAAGTGATTTGATTTAAAATGAACATCACAGTCATTTTGTGTTTCGTGGGCATTATTGTCAAGTTGTTGACTTTCAGGTCTGTCCACAAAATAATAATCAGAGAACCTAAACCTGGAGGAAAAAGTAAACCCGCGTTTCCACTGACGCGACGTCAAAACATGTTTCAAACAGCTACCTATCCCAGTCACTCTTTGAGAGATAGAGTAACCCCGCGTTCCCACTGATGACAAAACATGTCGTAAACAGCCACATATTCCTCTCACGCTTTGAGAGCAAGATAGATGTTAACAACATGTTTTGTGTTTAGTGGGACCGGGACTCGGGGTTAGATGGATGTTTGCAACATGTTTTGTCGCCAATGTAAACGCGGGGGTAACATAGAGTGGATGATACCTCCTCTAAAATTCTGGAATAATTCTGTACCTTCAGCAGTGAAAAGTCATATAATTGGAAAAACATGTTTCTGGGAAAATTGATGTTTAAGGTTTTTTTTAAATCTGATTCTTTGCGTAGTAATAACACACCAAAATTAACTCGCTCAATTTGAACCTTGCCTCAACTAGACCAAAAATTGAGTTTCATTTAGTGATTAATTTTACGTGAAAATATTCAAACTGATACAGATAAAGATATATCACTTTTCACTGAAGGTACAGAATTATGATGACTTGCGCGATGATTAATCGCGGTTATTAATATGTAATTACAAATTATTGGTTTAAAAAATCATAACAAACATTACGACATCACATTATAAAACTCACTTGAATGTGATACAATTTTAGTACCTACGGAACGACACGTTAGAACTTTAAAATATATCAAATAATTCTCCAAATCATTATTTTGTAACTATATTTCGTAATTCTTAAATCACGGGGTTTTACAGTATGTATTTTCCACTATATATTACTTCCTCGAAGTTTAGGTAAATATACTCTACATAATCCAATCTTTGCTAAAAAGTGAGATTGATAGTGGGGGAGTCCAGTCTCAAAATTATTGAAATGATACGACTCTTTTTTTTATATTGACACTATAAGAAGCGAGGTTTGAAGGGCTCATAGTACGTAATCAATTTATACATTTTTAGATTTTTGGAATAGATTATATTATTATTACAATATTATGCACGTCGATCTCATTTCGAAGTCAAATGTTTGTATGGCTGTATTTTTGTACATGCTAAGAATACTGCACGGAATTGAATATCTACTATATAAAAATAAGTCGGGTTTTCCTTCCTGACGCTATAACTCCAGAACGCACGAACCGATTTCCACGGTTTTGCATTCGTTGGAAAGGTCTCGGGCTCCGTGAGGTTTATAGCAAAAAAAAGTCCGAAAAAAAACACGGGTGAACCCGTGGGCGGAAAGCTAGTGGTCTATAAAGATGTATTGCGGGAGGCTTAATTTAAAATCTGTTGCATATTTTACCACATACAAGTGTAGAAAAGTAATCCCTACTAATATTATAAATGCGAAAGGAACTCTGTCTATCTGTCTGTTACGCTTTCACGCCTAAACCACTCAACCGATTTTGATGAAATTTGGTACTGGGATAGAATAAAGCTTGAGAAAGGACATAGGCTACCTTTTATTGCAAAAAATAGTTTTGTAGGGGTTGAAATAGGGGGTAAAAGTTTTTATGGGAGTTCGTAATTTTTCAAGATAAAATCGTGAAACTTTATATGAAAGCGCTTGATAACAAAACATGGTTCTAGCGTTTTTGAAATTTCGACCTTTGTGGGGATGAAATAGGGGATGAATGTTCGTTTAGAAGTCCAAACAAAGTCAGGCTTTCAAGTTTAACCCCGGAACCGATTTTGATGAAATTTGGAACAAAAATAGATTAGACCTTGGGAAAGGATATAAGCTACGTTTTGTTGTAAAAAAGGGGTGGAAATAAGGGATGAAAATTTGTATGGGAGTTTGTCACTGTTGAAGATAAAACGATGAACACTTGATAAGAAGTAGGTAAAAATTTGTTCCAGCGTTTTTTAAAATTTCGACCTGTGTGGGGATGAAAGTTCATAATCAAATCAAATCAAATCAAATGTTTTTATTTCAAATAAGCTTTCACAAGCGTTTATGAAACGTTATTGACTCTAGTTGCACGGTTCCAAAAAGTTGATCTCATGGAGAAGAATCCGGCAAGAAACTCCATAGACACTCTTTTAAAATATATTGTTTTAACATAATTTGCTGGTACATTATGCCGATAACAGGATGTGAGTGCATTGGAGGTTTATGTCATAATTAGCCTGAAGTCGGGACTAAAATTACAAGAAGGTTCTCAGCAAATGAGAACGCAATGTCAAACTAAAACAGATACACTATGTGTAAGAATACACATCATCAAAAATATGAACTAGGATAACTATAAACTACTTAGACATAAATGGCTACGATGCACTCACATTTACAGTTCCTGTTTATATAAAGTGGTAAACAATATACAAGATATGAGAGTGAATAAAGTAACCTCAGGTTGCCAGGGAGACCACAAGTGCACCCGTATTTTAACACCACACATTTTTATCATCAACGTAGTCCTTGATTTTGTAATATGCTTTCTTAACAAGGACCGATTTAACATAATTTTTAAATTTTTTACCGGTGAGATCGGTGACAGATTTTGGAAGTTTATTGTAAAAACGCACACAATTTCCTAGAAATGATTTATTGGTTTTAGTTAATCTAAACTTAGGTACCACTATTTTATGTTTATTTCTTGTATTATGGTTGTGAAAGTCGCTATTTATGCTGAACGTATGCAGGTTTTTGCGGATATACATGATGTTTTCTAAAATATAAAGTGACGGCAGCGTTAGTATACTGACGTTCTTGAAGACTTCTCTAAGGGAATCGCGAGGGCCCATATTGTAGATTGCGCGGATGGCCCTTTTCTGCAAGATGAAAATAGAATCTACGTCAGCAGCTGATCCCCACAGCAGAATACCGTATGACATAATGCTGTGAAAGTAAGCGAAGTATACAAGTCTAGCAGTAGCTACGTCAGTGATCTGCCTAATTTTCCTAACTGCATATGCTGCGGAACTTAATCTGCATATGGAAGTAACGCTTTGAAGCCTAACCTAGGAACCGATTTTGATGAAATTTGGTACAAAAATAGACTAGACCTTAGGAAAGGATATACCTAGCTGCGTTTTTATTTCGGTAAATAATAAAGTTGGGCAAATTTTGTGGTGTACCCGAGCAAAGAAGCGGGCGGAAAGTTAAGTAAGGATATTTTGCAATTTTCCGCCAGAATTGGAAAAACTAAACAGTCAAAAGCTAGTTTATACATAATATCAAAAATACGTTGTGCCGTAGTTCTTTTAAACGCCTTGCTCGATTTTGATGAATTTTCCTTTAAGAAGTACTATGGGGTCACTTGATTACTTCTTAGCAGTAATTGGACCTGGTAAGTGTCACGCACGGTAGTTGTCACAGTAGAAAGAAGTAGCTTCTTGCCAAATTTCATGGGAAGTACCCTAGAAATTTACCCTTTCGGGCATAAATGACCATAATTTTTTCTTCCTACCTCCGCGGGTTCCGTGTTCCTGTAACGGTTCCTGTGGAGGGATGGAACCCTAAACATAACCTCCGAGACTAGGTAGGTACCCCAGAGTTGTGGAGGGTCTTTACCACGGAGGAGAGAAAAAATATTATTATTACTTATTTCTCTCCTCCGTGGTCTTTACTTACAAAAACAACATAGTACCTATGATATGCCCTTAGTCAAGCGGCGGTACCCAAATGGCTAGGGCGTCAGACTTACAATCATGTGGTTGCCGCCGGTTCGAAACCCATCCATTGCACTAACTATCTACTACTAATATGTACAATATTTCCTGTATTACGAGTGCGTAGTACAAGAAATTTAGCTTAGCACGAGGGGTTCACAAGATTACTAGTAATGTGCGACCCACATTGCTAAGCTTTTATATAAATAAAACCGGCCAAGTGCGAGTCGGACTCGCGCACGGATGGTTCCGTACCATTACGATTTATGACGTATTAAAAAAAAGCAACTTACTAGATCTCGTTCAAACCAATTTTCGGTGGAAGTTTACATACATCATATTTCTTTTTTTTTCATTCTCTTATTTTAGAAATTACAGGGGGGGGGACACACATTTTACCACTTTGGAAGTGTCTCTTGCGCAAAATATTCAGTTTATGACGTATTAAAAAAACTATTTACTAGATCTCGTTGAAACCAATTTTCGGTGGAAGTTTACATGGTAATGTACACCATATATTTTTTTTAGTTTTATCGTTCTCTTATTTTAGAAGTTACAGGGGGGGGGACATTTTACCACTTTGGAAGTGTCTCTCGCGCAAACTATCCAGTTTAGAAAAAAATATATATTAGAAACATCAATAGTATTTTTGAAGACCTATCCATAGAGATCCCACACGTACGGGTTTGATAAAAAAAAAATTGAGTTTCAGTTCTAAGTATGGGGAGCCCCCAAAATATATTGTTAATTTTTCTATTTTTGTGTGAAAATTTTAATTCACTGGTTCACAGAATTCATCTACTTACCAAGTTTCAACAGCATAGTTCTTATAGTTTCAGAAAAAAGTGGCTGTGACATACGGACGGAAAGACAGACAGACATGACGAATCTATAAGGGTTCCGTTTTTTACCATTTGGCTACGGAACCCTAAAAAAGGTAGTGTACGGTATTCTACTAACATATTATTTTAAAAATTTTGTTACCCTTTTTGGACGGGATTAAAAAGAAAAAAGTGTTTGCATTGATAACACATTTATTTCAATGAAAAATGAAAAAAATACTTTAGAACAAAATAGTTTGAACATAGTAAAAGCAATTTAAATCAATAGTAACTATCGATTAATGAGCTATTATAACGTCAGAATAGCACGAAATATATTAAAATTATGAATAATGAAAATGAATACCCAAAAATATGACATGATAATGCAGTAAAAATAAGAAATGAAAATGTGAAAAATGATGTTATTATGTACCTTAACTTTGTAGTAAAGATAGTTATAGTAAATTGTTCACGTTAAGTGATTTCCCTGCTATAATTTATCAATGATGATAATTATTAGGTAGCTTTATGCTGTAAGACGTAACACTGACTTTAGTGCTCAGCTTTTGAAACAATCGTGTCTTTCTCTAAGAGATGTCTCAATTCAATTACCGAAACTGAAGAACGTCTATGTCCATCCTTTCGCTGCAGTCGAGTCCTGAATTCAACGACTGTACGGTTCATCTTTTTTTCCCATTTTTGTGAACAGTTTGACGCCACTTAGTGTAAAAGTCTCCAATGTATTCAACAGAAATGCCAGCGGATTTGGCGGCTCCTGTTACACTGAATTCTTTGTACTGTTCTTCTTCACTACCCGGCTCATTTCCAACAAGTAATATCAATAAAGGTGTAGATTTTCCTTGTAAAGAACTGTCAGGATCACCATTACCGCCTTGAATTTGTTTTTCATCAGACATAAAGTGGTTACAAAATTCAATAATTTGTATGTAGTTGTGAATATGTGGCGGAGCTTTGCGAGGGTACTTCAGGAGTGGTAGAGGTTTCGATTGCCCTGGGCGTTGTGCTCGTAAGAAACGAGATCCGCTGCGCAACTGAACTTCAAGCCAACGAATCGCGTCACGTGCTGTGCTTTGTTCTCGTTTAAGATTATCCAATTCTTGAAGAACTGAAAGAATGGATTGTACTTTAATAAAACTATTATAATAAAATATATAATTTTAAACTCTTACAAAAAGAAGTAAAAGTAGTCTCACCAACAGTAGGGATGAGAAGAATGAAGTTTCGGGTACGAAGCAGTTGCTTGACACGGCGCAAGTGTTTATGTAGAGCATCAGTATCCAGAGCAAGTAGTGCAGGCACGGGAGCTTGGCCACTGCGTTCTAACTCTCGGACCTGCGACGCCAGCCAAAGGCGTCCCAACCGTCGGAGCAGCCCGCCTTCACTTGATTCAACCTTGAAAATGAAATCTTACATTTTAATAACTGTTACAATACATTTACGATTAGACACATTTTTTGTTTGCTTACTTGAGGTTTCTTAGAGTTATGCCACTCTCTGCTTCTCTTGTGATTGATTTTTGTAGTTACTTTAGGAGGAGGTACTTTTTTTAAGTAAAATATTCGCAATGATCTATTGAATCTAATTCGGGGTATTATCTTGGCAATATGATTTCCAAAATCTAGGAAATTCAATATTCGCACAATATTTTCCTCATAGAATGACAGTTTGTATCTTTCTAACATTTGCCACTCGGCAGCATCTTTGTCATATTTACAAATGTTGGTTCCTCTCAAGTTTATATCTTCTGGCAAAGGGATAGTTTTATACTCAAATTTTAATTTTTTTGCTACAGTTCGAGCATATTCTAATATATGGCATTCCTTGTTTTCTTTTGTTTTTGGATTGAAGTAAAATGTTAAAATATTGAGCAAATCTACGACACACTGGAAAAGTGACTCTCCACTATCACCACAGGATAAAATTAAATCTTTCTCATTCAAAGCCCAGTCCTGGAGTAATTTGATGCTTGACAGAAAGTTGTCACCAAGCAAAAATTTTTGTAATCCCTGAATATCTAAATCATTGTTATTGTAACTTATGTGCAGTTCATTTTCAGTGCTGTTTTGCTTTAAATCCAATTCACCATTTTGAGTTGTACCTTGGAGTGATTGTTTTTCATTGTCAGCATCCTCATT
The DNA here is from genome assembly GCA_958496365.1 of Subacronicta megacephala. Classification (NCBI taxonomy): domain Eukaryota; kingdom Metazoa; phylum Arthropoda; class Insecta; order Lepidoptera; family Noctuidae; genus Subacronicta; species Subacronicta megacephala. The sequence goes on along the minus strand of OY292531.1, from coordinate 9,962,710 downwards.
ATTTTTCACAATGATTTCTTCAGTATCAGAAGCATCATAGCATGAATTCTCACTGGCAGATCTATCCGAATGACCAGTAGAATCTGATAAATCTTCCTCACCAGAACATGATTCATATGCCTCTATGTCACTGCTTTCTGTATCAACATCGCTCATGTCAGAACTATCACTTGAGGTTAGACGTCTTCGGCGCCGACGTTTTGTTAATGGTTTCTTAATGTTACTTTTAGTATCACCATTTATTACACCTTTGTTCCCTTCTAAAATATCATTGTTTGATACACTTTCAATATGGTCATGGCTGTTTTCATTTATACCATCTGCAAGTTCTTCTGGTACAACAGATTCACTAGTTTCAACAGCTTCTATTTTTTTTTCAATTCTGGTAGTGTGCAATGTCATTCTTTTTGATTTATATTTGTAAGCTGGATTTTTCAGTCCAAGTGATTCAAGCTGTTTCAATAATTTCTGTAGCAGTTGTGATAAAAGAGCTAATGTAAAAGCTTTACAAGCAAAAGCTTTCACTTCATCAGCTTCTGACACTTTGGTTAGTGTGAACAAACAAATTAGTACAATTTTATGTACAAGATTTGAATTTAAACAAGATGGATTTGAGCTTTCTTCTTCAACTGCCTGTGTGTATTCATTATAGTTCTCTAAATCAGGTAATGGAGATTTTAAAAAGTCCATTGCTACTTTCAATTCATGAGCAATTGTGCTACATCTTTGTGGGATATTTGTATCATTTTTACTAAAATACCAGATTTCTATTAAAGAGAGAAAGTTGGTTATTGCATTTTGAATGTGTTCTGTTTGTGTAAATGATTCAGGACTACTAGGTGAATCAAAACACTGAGCATTCTTTTCAAATATTTTTGTTAAATTTCCAATTGCACCTTCAAAAGGGGTAGTGCAACTCAGACAGTGAATATAGTAGCAAACTGAGTCCAAATTGTAATTTTTATCATTGTATAAGTTGCCTAGTTGATTATAAGGCATTCCAGATGTCATGTCAACATGTGCAGCCTGTAGATAATATCGAGCTGCAATTGATGGTTCAAAAGCATGAAATATTTCCACTTGATATCGGCTCAAGTCTCCGAGGTAAATGAGACATGAGTGCAAAGCTAAGCGACTAAACTGGATTTCTTCCTCAGTAGGTGTCTCATTATAATCAAGGTATTCATCATCAAAGTGGAAATTTGTGTAGTCCAACTCTTTTACATGAATCTTTATTTCAGATTCAATCCTAGCAATAAGGTGGTGGAAGTGACCAATTCCACAAACAATATGTGTATAGAGATAGCTATCATTTTCATTGTCTATTTCTGTTAATTTTTTTGCGGTTGATACAGTTTCATAATATACTTTCCTCCAGAGCAATTCAAGAGTTTTTTTGCCATAATTGATTGGATCAAGAAACAGAAGCTTTTCACAATAGTCTCTTAATTTTTGCCTTTGAACTTCAAGATGAGTAGAGAAGAGGTCAGAGATGGATCCACTTGCAGTAGTCATTTCTCCAATGCGTCTTGCAACATCGGTTACATAGCTGAAATCATTAAAATTGACAATTAATTTGGGTGGGCATTAGAAATGCATCTTACTAAAACACACGGGGAACACTGATTGGGATTACTGAAATTTCTTTTTTTTTCTGCCACAGAAAGTAGTGAAAAACATCAGAACACCAGGAATGCTGAAATGAGCTTGAGGTACCTATATTTTCAAAATTTCTTACCGATATAGTTTTTTGGCACGTTCAGCGCGCTCGGCAACTTTAGCCTCTAAAATCTCATTAGATTCGTCCTTCATTTTCAAGTCATTTTATCAACTTGTCAAGATGTTGATCGCAAAAACACTTCTTTTGCTGTTCTCACGTTACAGATATTCACAGAAATCATTTCGATAACACCATTTTTCACAAGATTTTTTTAGGTAGCTGCGCATAAATGACAGTGACCAGTGACTTGACTTGTGATGGGTCATCATGAATAACAGAATATAAATATGAGAATGACTGTTAATGCGAAACATCTATCTCTCACATATGTTTCTCTTTTTAGTCTGTGTTCTCTGAAAAAAAATATTTATTCATGCGCAAGGAATGTGTGGTAGGCATCAATTAGTCTGTGAAGTGTGAAGGAATGAATGGTCATAATGCACAAAGGCCTCTGAAGCCATGCCAAAAATATTACAAAAGAAAAATTAATGGTCATGATGACGGACGAAAAATCAAAAACTGCCAAACTGGGCAGTGGGCAGTCAAAACTTCCCAAAACATTAACATTTCTTTGCGATGCTTGCTTTGATTTGATTGATTGAAGAAGAAATACAAAATAAAAATCTGATACAATAAAACACATTAAAAAAATAAAAGCATTATTTTTGAGGAGAATTATTGTGAGATTGCGAATACCCAATAGACATCGTGTGGTATTTGGAAAAACTCACGTTTGGAGGTTTGTAATTACGTTTATACATAGTCTAAGTAAATTTTTGCTGAGATTCGCCCAATTACTTTCCTCTATGGATTCGCCTTAGGAGAGGAGTACTTTAGTTAATTAGCCACTGATCCAGTTTGTAATGTTCCGCGATAGAAGCTTTATTTACACTGTATCTGTTTCGATAAGGATATCCTGCGATAGAGGCATTTATTAACTGGCTAACCGGTTGACGGTTGATATTCAATTAAATTAAATTAATCTTTGTTCCCTGAGACCTACAATTTGGATGTCTTCAAGACGAGAGTGAATAGGTACCTTCTAGGCAAGCGCGCTCCATCGTAGACCACTTCAATGTTTAACATCAGGCAAGTTGTGGTCAAGACACTCCAACCATGGTCAAGCGTAAGCCTATGTGATAAAAAAAAATTGAATAAATTCCTATGCACCATAATGTTCTTTTTATTTAAATATGCAGATGACAGACTCATACAATAAAATATGATTTTAATGTACTCTTTAAGTGTCTAGGACTAGCACTAAGAGAGTCGCCTTCTAGCCTCTATGTTTTCATAATAATGTGTTTCTGACAATCAGAGCTCGAAAGAATTTTCAAGAAAATAATACAGTTTCTTGTAATATTACTTCTTTAAGATTTATTTTATTTTTAGCCATGGATAGTCAGCCCTGTATATTTCTGGGCATCAAAATAAAACCTGGGCCTATTGAACGCTGCAAGATTGAAAATTTTGCTTTAGACAACACTGTGGATAGTCTTAAGTCTGAAGCCGAAAAGAAGACAAACATACCATCATCATCCTTAGGTAAGGGAATTAAGAAAGCCTTAGTGGCAGTACCCGCTGGCTATGGCCACAAGGGCATGATCTTGGTGGAAATCTATGGTGGTACTTATTTTATTTTTTAAAAAGCTTACTAGCTATGTGGTTCACACATTACTATACTCCATTTGGTTAGGTACTTAACTAAAGGTAAACAATAAAAATGGCGGCGTTCAGGGCTCTTCAACCTTTATTACAATGGTATCTTATGAATTTGGAGTGAAATTAATAACAACACATCTAACAATCAATAAAAACAACGAACAAACAAAACTATAACTAAATAATACAATTTACGGCAAAAGAAACACAAAAACGAACGAAAGTACAAACTGTTACGAATGGCGTCTGGTTACCCGACTAAGTATAATATCGGTTAATTATTTTGCCGCGCTTCCTCGCGCTACTACTTCTTAATTTTTTCGAGTTATCAAAAGTCTATTATGTAGAAAAAGGTTTTGATTTCCTGTCTTTTTAGATTCTTTCTAGTAGGCACATTGCAATACTTTATGACATAATTATCAGATTTGATTTATTTATTGGTCGCAAGCTTAAGAATTTATAATTACCATTTAATATTAAACAAAGTAGTAAAATATGCTAGTATAGTAAAGGACAATTATTTTGAATGTTTAAATAATTTATTTTGGTTACGTTTTGTTTCAAGATGAAAAACGGCCCTATAAAAGAACCTATTTTATGATTTGTTTACCTTTAGTTAAGTACCTAACCAAATGGAGTATAGTAATCTTGTTAACCCCTCGTGCTAAGCTAAATGCTTGTGTTACGAATGGGTTCACGTCGGTAGTGCAATGGGTGGGTTTCGAACCGGCAACCACATGATCGCAAGTCCGCTGCTTTGACAGTGGACAAAAATTAATTCAGTTGGTAGGTATATAATAAAATATGGAAGCTATTCACATTCCATCAAATGAGTAGCTAATGATAGTTAATACAAAGTACTGATGCCCATTTTAAAATAAAACTTGTACACTCAAACATGATTAATCATGAACAACATGAAATAATAATGATTGAATGGCAACATATTCAAACCAGGCTTCTGAAGATATTCCTTAGCCATGGTATAACTTTATGACTAAGGCCCAGTTATAATATTCACACCGCATTCCCACCCAGTTGTTCCATGATTTCATTTTCCAACAATCCAACACAAGGGTTTTCCACATAAACTTGAATTTGTCCCTTTGTTTTGCCGAAGCAATCATTCCATTATAATTTGTGTCTTACTTAAACTTGTTTAATTCACGATTAATTAAGTCCAGCATTTTCAGTACTTGTATGGCATGAACTTGTAATGAATGAAATCCTGCATAATTGCTTTATGTACCTATTCCTATAATTGATTGATTGCTGAACTATTATTTTATAATGACAGAACTAATTCATCATGGTAAGATCTTGAAGGGTGACCTTACTCTTCAAGCCAGTGGTGTGAAAAGTGGGGAAATGGTTCATGTGGTTAAAAAGAAGGTACATACCACCCCAGCTCCACCACCAACTTACTCTGATGCCGAGTTGCAGCAACTTAATACATCACTGAGGACATTAGGATGCACCCCTAATGCCCCTGGGTGGACTAGAGCCATGCAGGTAACTACTAAATTGTATTATATATGTATGATTTTTATGAAAAATAATGTAACTATAGTTGCTTAATCTGTTTAGGGATGCAACCCACTAGATAGTTAAGTTAATCTTTTTAGGGATGCAACCCACTAGATAGTTAAGATATGTAAATATGCTGCTTTAAAATTCAATTAGTTGCCTTCAAAGAACACCTGCTAATTAACACACAACCCTTTTTCAGTATCACAATATCGCACACCTAGATCTAAAGAGAGAACGCAAAAATCTGTGTGATTGAGTTATGCTTACCATGTCATATCCTATACGGATACGGAAATGAAATGGTGAGCATAACTCAATCACACAGAGTTTTGAGTTAACTCTCTTTAGATCTAGGTGTGCAATATATGCAGATTTGCAGAATAATTTTAAACTTTAAAACATTTTAATAAAAGGATATTTATTTTGTATAGAGTTAGTCATGGCAGTGGCCATCAATATTATAGGGGGTCGATAAGGGGTTGCAATAACTATTAAAAACCCTCAGGGACACTCGAAAGTCATATTAATAATACATATATGTTTTTTATTTTTAGCTATTAAATGATGAGTCTGCTATGGCTGAGATTCTAGAACAAGCACCTTGCATTGGAGAGGACTGTGTAGCCCAGTCTATCCTACATGAGGTAGAACTGTTAGCTGCACTAGGAGCGAACATCCACACTATGCGGCGGGGTGCTAACGCTCATCCGGAGTTGCCGGCAGCTCTGCGACACCTGACGCGTCTAGTGCGCTCCCGCTCCAATACTACATCATCCACCGATAGTGGTGAGTGTATGAACAACATAGGCCCTTTTATAACATTACAAGAAATAGTACTACTAGAATCTACTAGAATAATATAATATATTTTTTTTGTGGGACAGTGCCAACTTCTGGATTCGCTTACTCATTAGAAGCACTATCAGAAGATGAAGATGCTGATGAAGAGGAAAATGAAGATGGTGAAAGGAACCCCATTACTCACGAGCAGTTTGCTGCCGCTTTGCAGGTTAATAATATCTTAGTTTATTAAGAAGTTAAAATTAATTTATCATCCTGAAGTTGGACTTCAAGGACCATAAAAATCTCTACCTAAAATACCTACTGTATTGTTTCATTTGGCACTTCTACTGCCAGGCCAATGGCTCAAGGCACAACATTAACCATGCGGTTCTATTCTTAATCGTCGAAAAGTTAAATTACGACACAACTTGCTAACACCACCCGCAAGTTTATGTCAATTATGATAAGTCATATTAATATTATTATTCTTTATGTTATTATTTTGTATTATTATAAAGTGTAGGTTTGCAAACCACTATTATATTGGGGTTATCCTGTAAAGATGGTGTGTGGAATAAATAAATATAATATGTACGTCTCTGTATTTTAGGCAGCAACTGAAGCCGTCTCATCATCAAGCAGTCGTGGCGCAGGCAGCAATGACAGTTTGCTGAGGCTGCTGCAGTCAGCCGGCGAGTCAAGCCGGACCACGTCGTCAGCCACGGAGTCCGGCACACCCACTGGGGCAGGTGCGCTAGAATTTGGGCTATGTTCTGATAAAAAATTAACGCTAATATAGAAAAAAGAATACTAATACCATTGATGTCAGTGGCACGTACACAGGATCAGTGTTATCTACTAGTATTATAAAGAGATAAATTTTATGAGGGAGTCATCATCTCAGTCATCAGTCTGGATTTACTGAACCTATTTTGAAATTTTTTTCACCTATAGAAAGCTATATTATTCCTGAGTGACATAGGCTATATATTATCCCGTAAAATGAAAGGAAACGTAAACGCCGACGGCTTCGCCCGCGTGGACGTTACCCACGCGGGCGAAGCCGTCGGCGGAATGCTAGTTGTCCACATTGATGTTTCTAGTTTTGTGAATTATATTACCAACCATAGTTTGCACTTATAGTTATCTTTACTTGGTGTGCGCTTAGTTTTATTATTGTGTGAACTGTGTAGTTTTAATGTTAACGGTACGTTTTTTACATTAAAAGGTCCAGTACGCTCACTGATAACTCCAGAGATGTTCAGCGAAGCTATATCAGAGGCTATGAACCGAGCTGGAGGCACCAGAAACACTGCTGGAACTCCAATGGAACAAAGCACTGCTGGTAAACATTTTATATTGGGATAGGAAATGGATCACTTATTTCGGAGATAAATACCAACATTCATTTTGCAACTAAAATGTTTGAATTAGAGATGCGAGAAATAGCTCAATGAAAAGAAAAGAGAGATATAGCTCTTTCAATCAAAAGAGATATATCACTCTTTTAGCTCTTTAGCTCATTTAGCTCAAATTGAATCCTGAGTCAATGAGTTATTCGGTGAGCGAGATATACTTACATACCCTTTCATTACAACATGTGAGCGATCAGCGAGCTAGATATGTAAATATGCTTAAGCATTTTCTACTTTGTATCTATAAAAATAAAGATCGATTTACAATGAAGATTCATTGAGCGAATTGACCCGGAGAGCTAGATATGTGGATATCCTAAAGCATTTCCTACTTTGTCTCCATTAAAATAAAGATCAATTTACATTAAAGATCCATTGAGCTAACTGATCCGGAGAGCTAGATATGTAAATATGACAAAGCATTTGCTACTTTGTTTCGATAATAATAAAGATCAATTTACAATGAAGATCCATTGAACAAATTGATCAGGAGAGCTAGATATGTAAATATGATAAAGCATTTTCGACTTTGTCTCCATAAAAATAAAGATCAATTTACAATGAAGAACCACTGAGCTGATTGATGCGAAGAGCTAGATAAGTAAATATGATAAAGCACTTTCTACTTTGTCTCCACAAAAATAAAGATCGATTTACAATGAAGATTCATTGAACTAATTGAGCCGGAGAGCTATACTCCATTTGGTTAGGTACTTAACTAAAGGTAAACAAATCAAAAAAAAACTTCTTTTATAAGGCCATTTTTCATCTTGAAACAAAACATAACCAAAATAAATTATTTAATCATTCAAAATAATTTTCCTTTACTATACTAGCATATTTTACTACTTTGTTTAATATTAAATGGTAATTATTAATTCTTAAGCTTGCGACCAATAAATAAATCAAATCTGATAATTATGTCATAAAGTATTGCAATGTGCCTACTAGAAAGAATCTAAAAAGACGGGAAATCAAAACCTTTTTCTACATATTAGACTTTTGATAACTCGAAAAAATTAAGAAGTAGTAGCGCGAGGAAGCGCGGCAAAATAATTAACCGATATTATACTTAGTCGGGTAACCAGACGTCATTCGTAACAGTTTTTACTTTCGTTCGTTTTTGTGTTTCTTTTGCCGTAAATTGTATTATTTAGTTATAGTTTTGTTTGTTCGTTGTTTTTATTGATTGTTAGATGTGTTGTTATTAATTTCACTCCCAATCATAAGATACCATTGTAATACAGGTTGAAGAGCCCTGAACGCCGCCATTTTTATTGTTTACATTTAGTTAAGTACCTAACCAAATGGAGTATAGTCTCTCAGCGAGTGAGTGAGTGAGAGCTAGATTGGAAACAAAGAGCTAGCTCATTTTTATCTCTCATTCGCGAGCTACCCATCTCTAGTTTGAATCTATTTTAATTGATATATAGGCGCCATTTCATAACACGAAATTTCAAAAGTATCCTTTAATGAAATCGAAAACTTGCAGCGTCATCATCTCAGAGTCCTGTGGCGAGGGAGGGCAGCGAAGATTTTTCAACACAGCTGAGTCACATGCACGAAATGGGGTTGCTGGATGACGCTTTTAATATACGCGCATTACTTATTTGTGCAGGTAAGAATAATATTAATATATTTTGTAAGTATATGCATGCATGGCGATTAGTGATTGTCGTTGTCAGTAAATTTTTTTTTTGTGAAGGTTAATTACATATTCTACAGTGCAGTGATAGCCTAGTGATATGACCATTGGACTGCCAACTCAAAGGTCTTGAGTTCGTATCCAAGGCACGCACCTCTGACTTTTCGAAGTTATGTGCGTATAAATTAATTATCACGCGCTTAAACGGTGAAGGAAAACATCGTGAGGAAACCTACATGCCTGCGAGATTTTCTTGAGGGAGTGTGAAGTCTGCCAACCCGGCCAGCCAGCCCAGTAGGCTAGCGTTGCGGACTATAGCCTAATCCCTCTCGTAATGAGAGGAGACCCAGCAGTGGGACAATGTAATGGGTTGATGATGACATATTCTACTTAATTGTAAAACATAATTGATTAACAAATAAACATTATAAAAGGGTATCAAAAAACTCGCCAGGCGTCGCTGAATTATTTATTATGGTCAGAAGGCCAGTTCAGAATAGTACTAGTTTTTGCCAGTTCAGTTTGTTCCCGTGGCCAAGCAGAACATTTAATCAGAAACCAAGTGATCCTCTTCTTCCTATGGATCGAGGAGATCAACACAATCTCAGGATCTGATGAACGATTAGCGCAGTTTTTAAGTTGGAGCATAATTGTGGGTGGGTGGGCCGCTTGCTCATCTGCTTAAAGGTTTTGCAACTCCTTTGGTTATGCAGGTGGCCATGGGTAGCGATTAGGTAGCGATAACTAAAATTACCATGAGGTTGCTCGTCAGCTCGTTTGCCGACTTACCCCAAAAAACAAATTAGACCACCCATTGTACAATTGTATGATTTATAACTTGTACTTGACAGTCATTTTTGGTGTGCAATAAAAAATATTCTATTCTATTCTAAATTTCTATTCATACAATAGTTTTTGCACCAACCGCTAACAAACATATAAGAATTGCAAACATGATGTTTATTTAAGCTACTATACTAACCTACTTTTTTAAAGTATCTTCAATCTACAGAATAGTCTTTTTTACAATTTTATAATAGGTACATATAGATAGATACTAAATAAATATATTCAAATAGATGGCAATTGACCCTACCTAAAAAACAGACAAAAGATTTTATTTAATCACAGGAATTGGCCTACATAAGTTCTCATATATTTCCGGGGTATAAAGATTTAACAATAGGTTAGTTATTTATTCATTGAGTTCATTCAAATGTTTAAATTTGTTTCAGGTGATGTTAATGCAGCTATAAATTTGGTTTTTAGTGGAGCAATCACTGATGAATAAATATTTCAAATAATATGAACGAATGATTAAATGTGATGCAGCATGTTTCTTGGAAAAAGAAGACATAAACAGAATGTATTAATATACCGATTTGTTATGATCTGACTGAAAAATCAACCACTTTTTAAGACAAAAAAAAAACTCCCTCTTGTATTTATCTAATCACCCCAATAAACATTGAAACAAATATGGTTTTTCATAAATTTATTGTAATAACCTGCTAATTTGGAAAATACTGATTAAAATTAACACAGGATGCAAAATCCATAAGGGCCAGTAAAATAAAAAGATATGTACGTTATATGGTAAATGCTAAATGAATTAATTGTTTATATAACAATTACCTAATATTCTAATGTAACATTCTGGGTTATATAAAAATTAAATTTTCTTTCAATTCATTGTCAATCAAAATTGTTGACTGATAAAAAGTGGTATGTCCCAGTATTCCCATAAGGGGCGATGGTAAATAAGCATATTTTATTCACTCAATTAGATATTAGGAAATACCTCGCCATAGATAACCAATGTTAAACATGATTAAAGAAGTGCGGGTGTATGCAAGGTGGGCAAACTTAACTTTAACAATAGATTGAAAATAGATATTTAAATATATTATGATGTATATGCCAAGCAACATAGCATCTCAAGGCACCAACAAACGGCTTGGTTTCCTAAAATGTTAAATTGTGACTTCTAAACAAACCATCCTCAGGTAACCATAATAACACATTTCACATTGGTTGACATAGGCCTTCTAATAACTAATATTCCCATTATCTCCATTCTCAATTGAAATAGTGGGACCTACTGACAAAAAGTAATAGTATGAGTATTAAGCATAAATAATTATGTTGTATAAAATTAATAGAAATATAAAATAAATTGAACTTGACATCCTTTAAGAATAACTAAGTCTCAAACATGTCAAGCATTAATAAAGAAATAATTATCTTGGTAATAGTAAATATCTATATAAAGACACATTAAATTTTAAATATAACATGTGTGTTAGCTATGTGTACTGTTAAGGTTATCAGTTATCACTAGTACACTATCAAAATTAAAAATCAAGCAGTTTTTCTTTGGTAAGATTCGTAAATATCGACTTTAAGTCAAGATCTTATGCATTTATATGGGCAATTATTTGATCACATACCAGTGATAATGGGAACAAGGCAAGTCGAGGCATTGGAGCTGATTGCTGACTTATGGTAGGTACCTAATTAAATTTCTTAGATGTTTTCACAACATTCAATATAAATAATAGTATCAACTATTAATGTTTCATTTTAAAATTCATATTCCTTCTAGAAAGCTTCTTATAAGTGCTATTGTCGCCCTTAGCGCGGCACTGTTCTCTTCTTTGCATACGTCTAAAGTACCATCCAGCATTATTAGGGCTTGTCTCACCAAATAGTTCATGTTCAAGTCTTTTTCTAGCCTCTGTTCTGAAGGCAGCTCTCTTGTCATACCAGTTTATATCTTCATTTTTTAAATTCCTCACTTTATCACCTTTAGAAGACTGCTTTCCCTTAGTCTTCACATTATCAATTTTAGAGTTGTTATTTTGACTGTCATTAATATCTGAAAACTGATTAATATAATTTTTCTTCTCAAAATCTCGACTCAACACATTTTGATCAGGTTTTTTTAATATGTACTCATTTTCCTGTGATGAACTTATAGAAAATTCATCATAATCTTTTAGGTAACCACCTTTCATTTCCCATTGTTCATACTTATTTCTCCTCTTTTGTTTCTTGTGTAATTTCTGTCTATCTCGTTTTTTCTTATCTTGTTTAATTTTTGGTCCAGCATATCTATCATCTTTTTTTAATTCTTCCTCACTTAAAACATCAAATGTTGCATCATAGTCTTTTTTAATCTTTCTCTTAAGAAAATGTTTACTGTTGTCCTTCTGGGTTTTTGAATTTTCATTTGTATCTCTTTTTTGTACATTGTGAGCAGATTTCAGAGAATCTGCATATGTAATTTTTTTTGCAATTGGTACTTCATTGTTAATAGGATTCAATTCTAATTGAACTTGTTGTTCATTATCAGCTTCAGGTTTCAGTTTATTCAAATGACTATTTAGGTCAGTGTGTTCCTTCATGTTATCATCTTGTAATACTTTTTGTTCCTCAATTATACTAGTTAAAGGTGTTTTCAAATTGTTTACCATTTTCTTTACTGTTTGTTCTTCAGTACTCATCCTTATTGCAACTTCATCATCAAGCCAGCTTTTATTCTGTTGATAAATATTCTTTAATTTCTCAATGTCATTTAAAAATTCTTTTTCATATTCAGGTTGTATATCAAGACTATGATGACTATTAACTATTTTTTCAATATTATTGTCTTCAATGCACTTAGTGATTCTTTGTGAATTTTTACTGTTAAGTGGCTCCTCATACACCTTTTTGCATCTCTGTTGTTTAAATGGTATTTTTTCAGAATTAAGTTTCCTTTGTTGCATTTGTATACTACTCACAAGTGAAAGTTCTTTTAATTTGTTCCGAAGATAAGCGTTCTCTTCCTGCAACTTATATAAATTTGACAAAATTTTATTTATTGATGGTGTGGTGTGCAAGGAGCACTCATTTCTAGCACCCCACATATGGCCAATAGCTACACCTGCAGCTGTAATAACACTGCCCAACATTATTATGTTGAGTACAGTACTGAGCCTTTTGTTTCTTCTGTGGACATAAGTTTTATGTTTACCAGTGTTTTCTCCAAGAAAGTCGTCCTCACTCCTCATAGATCCATGACAATTATTATTGGGAGAAAGTGAATTAACCGAAAAGAGTTGGGGGTTTAATAATTCTGTTGGACGGCTCTCTTCAGCAAGACATTTTTCATAGTCCCTTCCACAAGGAGTTGCTAATTCAGGTTCACTATCACTTATGACAGATATACCATCTGTGTCTTCATCTTTCTCAAAATGTGTCTCAGTTGCCACCCTGTAAAATAAGATTTTTTGTAATATTAATTCATTTCAATAGCATTGGACTAAGAGTAAGTTTTGAACAATTGCACAAGCCAATCATCATCAGCCCATACTCGTCCACTGCTGGACATAGGCCTCCCCTAGTGAATGCCACAGAGCCAATCTGCCGCTTTCTTCATCCAGTCACTGCCAGCTGCCTTCCGCAAGTTGTCACTCCATCTGGCTGGCGGCCGCCACAAGCCAATGATATGTTACAATAGAAGGATATTTTTATTTCTTTCAAAAATTACTTTTTCAAGTTGTAAATTTTTGTCATATTGCAAAGTCTATATCTCATTTACATTAAGATTGATTATTGTACAGATGTGTTACTGTGTTAGGAATCCACTTATAGGACCCAATAAGTGAAGTAAGCACTTACTGTTTGGGATTTGGATTATTTTCTACGAATTCAGTTTCTTCACTGTGCGCAGGGCTATGTTCCAAAAGAGTCCAACTCTCCCCTGAGTCTGAATCACTGTGGTCCACTGTAGACCCGTCCATTTAAATAGTCCTTAAAAAATACTATATTTGAACTTAAATTGACTAAATTAATTACTTCAAGGTAAGCTTGACAGATTATACGTAAAACTGAGCCATTTTCGAATTGCAACAAAATACGTAGTTAATTTGCGCATCAGTATTACTTACTTTAGTGCAACACTCCAAACAAAAATTTTGTGAGCCAAATATGCTTGGAACGGACCAGTTACACTGAAATTTAGCTTTTTCAAAAACTATGAATTTTGTGACATGTTTTATATTTTGTTTTTATATAAAAATACGTCAACGTCACGAAAGCGACTATGTTTTGTTTTGTTGATATTTTGGCAGTCGAAATCAAAGAGTGTCGAAATCGAAGTTACAATCCTATCACCACAGAACACATATACCCTGAAGGCCTATCACAAACAAGCAAGTTGTACCTATATAAGTTTTAAACCACAGACTAGTAATATTTAGTGTTGCTTCGGATTTGCAAAAAGGGTTTAGCAGTTACGGATTGGGAAAAAAATAATAATAATCAAAATAAGCTAAATAAAGAAGAAAGTACCTTTGAATGAGCAGTATTATCATTTTTTGCTATTTAAAATATCTTATTTGCGCCTCATGTGATTCTCTCCTCCCTCAGCCAACTCAGAAGTCGTTCTCCGATTTTTTGAGTTTTAGACAGAATACAGATTGATTCACATACAGTTTGTTCGAAATATGTAACCGTTATCGTAGCGGATGGTAGTGTAAATTGAGGATTTACCCGAAATTTACAATTTTCTCTAATTAATATACTTACTTTATACCTTTTGGCCTGTAATATGTCAAAGAAAAAGTCGGCGGAAGCTTAAGTAGGTATGACCTTTTTAAGCGCATTTTTGTATGGATGGAGGATGTTTAGGTCCCATGTAATAGGGGGCAAGCCTATTGCCATTAACCGGGCACAAATCCAGACTCCCGAGCTGCTACTGAGAATTTCATAGAAAAACTCAATAACACTGCTCGACCTGGGGATCGAACCCAGGACCAATAGCGTAGCAGTCGCGCTTAGGACCACTAGACTAATGAGGCAGTCAAAATGAAAAAAAAAAAATATTTTCCATGCAAAGATTATTTAGTCATTTTCATTATTTTAGTGAAGGAAAATACTACCGAGGGCAGGATTCGAACCTGCGTCGTCTGTACGTGCGTACACCAGACGCTATGACCGCTAAGCCACCGCGAATCCCACCCGCCTAGTCAAGTCAGAGGTAAATATAAAAATGTGTAGGCAAATTTCGACGAAAACACTATAGTTTATGTTGCAATTCCTACTGCCGTGAACCTAAAATGAACGACCAATTGCGATGATTCCTACGATAGACGAACAATTGGCAAAAAATAAAAAAGAACTTGGCGCCCAAGAAGAGGCAAAAGTTCAAAATTACTGCTATAGCATTTTTACCACAAGTTTGACTGAAAAAATATTAAAATGATGCCAATGGCTTCAAAATATTTCTAAAAACTGCTATGGTCCGTCAACATTCAAAATCATAAAAAAAATCAGACCTCATTACCTACCGACCATAATACAGTTAAATTGGTTACACAACACTTTATTTAGCTGTGAATAGTTATTTAAGTTTTATATTAATAATTAAAAAGGTTGTTGAATGAAAAACTGTTTTCTTGGGCAAACTTGTTTTTTTTAAATTACTTCTACTTCTGAACTAGAGATATAAAATAATTATACAATATATAGAGAGAGATGCTACTTTTAGTGAATCAGTATTTAGCATCACAAATTGCTTGAAAGTAGTTTACTTTTGCAAAATAATCGAAATACCTAAGATTGGAATGTTACTTTACATGTTTTTTGAACTAGGGTCATCTATAGCATATTGTCTATCACAACTGAATGAAATTGTCATTGCATATCTGGTCCCAGATGTAACTTTTTCCACATAATGTAAGTTTTCACGGCCACTAGTAAACATACTAAGGCGCGCTTTTCGTGGTTCCACAGTCCTGTTGAACTTCTCATCAACAAAAACAAATCTTCCACCTTTGAAGTCAATGTTGTAATCACCAAGATATAATAATGTTGTGTAATGAAATGATTTGTAAGTCTCCTGAAAAAAGTTGTTAGGGAATTAAAATGAGTGAACAGATTAATTGATGTGTTAATTAATAAATATATAATTATCTGCAGATCTTAGATTATCAAATGGCCACCACTTTCTTCTAAATCCCTGGTATCTAACTGAAGGTAAATGTACACTTATCAGACAATATTTGAATTACTTGTGTTGTGTCACTCCTATTGAAATATTCTCTCAACCACAGAAATGATATACTTAAATTTTTAATGTTAGCTTTTTCAGCGGAATAAAGAGCATACTTTGTCAACATGAGGATGCCAGTATTCATCATGCACAGTGACTGCTTTCTTAGGAGTGATTTCAGAAAAAAATGTTGGATGTGTTAAATATATTTTGGTTGGTTTAACTCCAAAGTGATGAGCAACAGCATATTTAATTTTTTCTTTGACCACCTGCAAAGAATAAGTTTTAAATATTGTTATGTATAACATAAATAAATAACAATAAATTTGTTATGAAAATACAATTAAAAAAAAAAAAAGCCTACTAGCAATGTGGACCACACATTACTAATATTCTTGCTAACCCCTCATGCTAAGCTAAATGCTTGTGGTACGAGTGGGTTCACGTCGGTAGTGCAATGGGTGGGGTTCGAACCGGCAACCACATGATCGCAAGTCCAACGCGCTAGCCATGAGGCTACCGCCACTTTATTATTATTATTATTTCTAGGGCTTCAAACTATTGAACTTACTCTGTAAGTGTTGAAATCATTTTCAGTGAATATGTTTCTAGCATCTTCATGTTTAAAAATATTAATAAAGTGTTGTCCCATAGACAATGCTCCACTATGTAAATCTAAAATGGAAGCTCCGCCAGATGATCCACCAAATTTGAGTCCTTTCTTAGCTAACATCAACAGATCTTCTGCTTCTCTTATTGATATAACTTTATCAGTGATAAATCTTTTACATTCCTTAGGAAAGCAACCCTCATATTTGTCTACTTCTTCTTTATATGATTGTGAACATTCAACTACTAAGCCTTTACCTGGCAATACTTCAGATTGTTTCGCAAATGTCTTCAATTTATCATTTTTAGATGAGAAGTACACAACAATAAGAAGAGAAAATATAACAACAATGCGAGAGATTACTCTAAGTGGAATGTTTCTCTTAGTTGCTCTGAAAATAATATAAATGTTAACACAAATATGTATACCGAAATATTGTAAGATTAATTATTAAATTCATAAGTAGGTATAAATTTATCTGTTAACAGCATAGTATTGAGGCAGACTTAAGGTTGGCCCTTGGGCTGATACAGATACAGAGGCAAAATGTGACAAACACATTAAAATAGATATTTAGTCTAGATGTACAGAGAGTAGCCTTAGTGGAGAATTATTACAGTGTTATTATACTTATAGTATTATAAATCAATGCTAAAATGAATTAATTATTTTCTACAGCCCAAGACAGCTCTCTGACCGAGTATTGACTTGTTGCCATTCTGATATCCAAAGGGAGCCATTCTCCAGGAAAATAACATAAAATACTATCACGCCTGTATTCCCCAAAGGGCAAGGCAGAGGTGTAATTATGTACACCCACATTTCGCCGGTATATTTAGGTCCCATGACAAACCCAGACTCAGAGCTGCTACTGAGAATATCATAGCACTTTGCTCGACCTGGGTATCGAACCCAGGACCTCTAACATAGCAGTCGCGCTTAGGACCACTAGACTGATGAGGCAGTCCGTAGGACAACCTACTACTACTATACCAGCAAATTAGACTCCAAACAAATAAAATGTAGAAAGACAGAACAATGAGGGCATATTGTATGAGACTATATACTTAATTATAGTTTATAAACATATACTCACAGTGATTTAGTGTTGTCTTCAACATTGTTCTCATTAATATTTTCTCTCTCAGACTTGACAGCCGTACTTTTGCCTCTCTTCCTGACATCTAACATGCCTTTATCTAAACTTGCTACTTGTTATCAGTTGCTTGTATAAAATCTTTGTTTTTGTAACGCTTCGAACGTCGTAATTACCTTTAATTTGTTTATTTGTACTAACAAAACCTAATCTATTAAATCTAAACTTGCTGCTTGTAACCAGTTGCTTGTATAAAATATTTGTTTTTGTAATCCTTCGAACGTCGTAATTACCTTTAATTTGTTTGTTTGTTTAGTAACAAACCAAACCTAATTTATTAATATCTGAGATATTTATTTACACATCACATTCCGCAAATGAATTTATGAATGAATGAATGCAATGAATGAATTTAATTTACCACACTACCACAGAGCACATTATGGCCGCGTTCCATTCGGCGATTACAACGATCAACACGCGCCTATATAACCGTTCCACATGGCGACCGCGGACGTTGTGGTCGCGGCGAAATCGTCACTCATCTCATGACGTCATGACTTACGACCACGCGACGTCCACGGCGACCCAACTAAAAAGGTGGGTCGAAGTGATCGTTGAGAAAATCCTAAGCTCCGTTCCACTTGGGTTTACGACAGTAACGTTCACAAGCAAGTGAACGGGTAAAACTGCGGTCGTGAGCGTGATCTTGTTATCGCCAAGTGGAACGCGGCCGCCTTATATGTCATTGCAGGAAGAAGAGAACTCAATACTCATTAAATTTATTGCACTCCACAATGTTAGCAGGTGATATACAGTATTTTAGTAGGTATCAATCATGGACCCTGTCGGACACGGCAATTTAGGAGAGAGGAGGAAGGCATTCTATTTTTATATTTGTTATGCCTACTACTTTTTTTATTTATGTTATTAATTTTTTTTTTATAGATATTGTTTTGTATATACTATATACCGTTTATTTTATTAGCATAAAGTATCAATATACCTAGTAAGATTTATAAAATATAATTATGTTTATTACATAATTACATTTTATAAGTAGTTATTGTTTTGTATATACTATAAACCGTTTATTTTATTAGCATAAAGTATCAATATACCTAGTTAAAATATAATTATGTAATAAAGCGTATTATATATTTAAACATATTTGTAAAGTTATTTATTTGTTTAGTTTGTTTTGAATATATTGTTGTCGTTAGACTTTAATGAAGGTAGTCTTGTTTGTTACTGGAGCTAACTTTATTTGTCATGGTTTTTTATTTAGGTATTCGCTAATGTCGTAATAACTCTTTTTAGAAAGAAATATATTATCTCTTTGTTCATTAATTGTTAATTGTTTGCGGTAGATTATTATACAGGGTGTTTGGTGCATCGTTTGCCAAATGGAAATGGCCGATAGAAGAGGTCATTAGCTATCTCTTCAGGCCCAATAACTCATTCTGTCTCACACCGGTTTTTTATAACAACTTTTGAAAATTTATTCGGAAAAATTCCAGAACTCAGAATTAAACCTTCAATTAAAAAAAATCTAATTAGTGTAGTGTTTAAATATCAGTTTAATTTTGATGTCTACTCTTGTATGGTTCTATGAAATTCAAAATTACTTGCTAATAACGTCTAGTTCCTTTTAAAAAACCTCACAAAGTTTTTTGAAAAAGAAAAATTTAACTTAAAATTGCTGTAAAAAAATAACTAAAAGCGATTGGGATCTTTGAATTCTTTTAAAATGTTCTCTAGTCTGTCCCCTTTCAAACGGTATGCCATAAGCCAAAAAAACCGTATATTAACTTCACTAATTCGCTAAATGTGTAATCGAGGCACATCGGGCTGATTTCTGGCTCTTTTCAGGCCCAATAACTCATTATTGGGCCTGAAAAGATAGCTAAAGACCTCTTCTATCGGCCATTTCCATTTGGCAAGCGATGCACCAAACATCCTGTATATTTTGATTGACATAACAAAGGGACTGGTTGAATATGCATTTTTAGCCGAGAGTTTGGTAAGTTTAGTCTGTCTTTATGTCTTAATGAGTATGGTAGTTGTTTGTCTTCTTGTCTAGTGTAAAACTCTGTGTTTTCTTACAAATTTGCATGATTCTAGGATATATACAGGGTAGAGTTAAGATGTTTAGGTGTTGGAAGTGGGGTTATTATGGTTATTATGGAGGGTAGAGATAGTTATTATCTAAATAAGTCAACCATTGATCTGTCAACGCACAACGCACTGTTGCCCGCTGTTGCTGTTGTTGTTGTTTATTAGTCAACGATAGCCCCATGCCCCAGTCCGCCCGCCACCCAAAGGTAGCGGTGTGCCGATTCGATTATTTTAATAATCAATGAATCGATTATGCGAACTAATGCTATCGATCATTAATCGATTTTCGCTCGATTACGAGTCTGAAATCAAACAGTTCTTCAAATTGTCTCAAATAAAGATTAAAAAAAAAACAAACAACTTAATCACTTATATATTTAAAAATATATATGTAGCGACATCTAGCGCGCTACATGGAACTACGTCGAGAAATCCTGAATCGCGCAAGTGGAGTTTACCGCGCGACTCGCATATATACAACCGCCTGACATCAACCGTCGGGCCGTAGCCCGCCAGGCAAAAACACCTGCCTGGTCGGAGGATCCTCCCTTTGATTGGAGGGGCAAAACATCTGGCAGAAGAGAGCAGAACACCAGCGCAGCCTTCGAAGACCCAGCAGCTTCATCGTCATCACCTTCTCTCCCGCACAGCATCCGAACGAGCAGCGAGTCACACAGCCAGCCAGCACTCTCCCGGCTCCAACGGGCATCCTGACCACACGCCTGCAGCAACCCCCCAGCCTGGTCAGCACCCTCAGCCGACATCAGTGACTTGCCACTACACACTGCACTTCGACCGGTCAACTAGCAGAGGCCGTCTCTCCTGGTCGACGCAGCAGCCAGCCACTACGCAGCACTGCATCACCTCGACTCACTAAGGAGTATGCAGCATCACCCCGACTCACTGGGGCATCACCGCAACACAGTCCCGACTCACTGCGGACTACGCGGCATCCGGTTCTGACTCACTGGAACACGAACGCGGCACTGGCAAGCACTTGACGCACTAACCGCTGCTCCGAAGAAATCATCGACCTCCGGTCTCGGGGGGGGGGGGGAGTGATCTAGCGCGCTACATGGAACTACGTCGAGAAATCCTGAATCGCGCAAGTGGAGTTTACCGCGCGACTCGCATATTACAACCATCTGACATCAACCGTCGGGCCGTAGGCCGCCAGGCAAAAACACCTGCCTGGTCGGAGAATCCTCCCTTTGGTTGGAGGGGCAAAACATCTCGCCTCTCTACATATATATTTAAATTAAAGATCAAACAGAAAAAAAAAAGAATATTTAAAATTAACATCAAATGGAACATAACGTACGAACATAACATAACGTAAATATATTTAATAAAAGAAATGTTAACCTATCAACTACTGTATCAAAAACCAAACGGTTAAGTCAGTGTAGGTCCTAGTTGGACCTACAAGGCAACTCAGTCAACTTATGAGAAAAATATAATTAAGTCGACCAGTTACCACAAACAGCACCCGATCACCAGTATAACGCACGGATTATAGAGTTCAGTCAAACATTACAAATGAGTCAGTAGCAATGTGTATATATCTATTTATTCGGTTGGAGGACTTTCATAAAATGTACCTAGGTATAACGTAAGTTGCCATAAATAAAAGTAACTAGTAAGAATTATAATGGCTGAGGTCACTGGCGCTATGCCCGGGGACAAATTTAAAAGCCCCAACTATTCGAAGGATTTCGATAGTCGTTTCTTCAGTGTCGTTTAAATCGAAAGATATAAAATCTGTAAGCTCATATTCATACATGACTTGATTTTTACAGATTATTCATTATTTTTTTCATCACAACTTAAAATATATGCAAATAGTCTCCAGAAAAATCCTGCTGTATTTTTTCGTAACAACGTAAACTGGATTTGTATAGCTCGACGTGTAGCCGTTCGTATGTACTAGATGTTGCCTATGTGGAACGGTAGATCACGATCACATCTTCATAATGGGGACAATCGAGAAGTATATCCTCACAAACAATGTCATAAACATAAAAAACCAAAAGGTAATCGAACTGATAAGCTCCACCTTTCTTGTAATTTGTTAAAAACAATGTTGATGCTTTCAAACTTTCGAGTTTTTGCTCGAAATTTCAAACATGTATAAATAATAATGAAACAAGTTTTGTGTTTTTCATTAACAAAAATGTGTGTTGACTGGGGGCTTCAGAAAGTACCCCGATGATTTTTTTTAATGATTATTTTTATGCCTTAATGAATTAAAGTGTAGTGATAGCCTAGTGATACGACCATTGGACTGCCAAGTCAAAGGTCTCGAGTTAAAATCCAAGGCACGCACCTCTGACTTTTCGAAGTCATGTGCAATTATCACGCGCTTAAACGGTGAAGGAAAACATCGTGAGGAAACCTGCACGCCTGAGAGATTTTCTTGACGGCGTGTGAAGTCTGCCAACCCGCAGTAGGCTAGCGTGGCGAACTATAGCCTAATCCCTCTCGTACTGAGAGGAGACCCGTGCCCAGCAGTGGGACAATGTAATGGGTTGATGATGATGATGAATTAAACTTGATGTGAAACTTGGACGTATTATTCAGTAGCTTTCCGCCCGCAGCTTCGCCCGCGTGGACAACACGATTTTGACTGTTTACTTTTTTCCAATTCTGGCGGGAAATTGCAAATTATCCTTACATATCTTTCCGTCCGCTTCTTTGGGTAGCGGGGTAGACCACAAAATTTGCCCAACTTTATTATTTACCGAAATATAAACGCAGCTTATATCCATTCCCAAGGTCTAGTCTATTTTTGTACCAAATTTCATCAAAATCGGTTCCGGGGTTAAAGTTGAAAACGTGACTTTGTTTGACTTCTAAACGAACTTTCATCCCCTATTTCATCCCCGCACAGGTCGAAATTTCAAAAACGCTAGAACAAATATTTATTTATTTCTTATCAAGTGCCTTAATATAAAGTTTCATGGTTTTATCTTGAAAAATGACGAACTCCCATACAACTTTCACCCCCTATTTCAACCCCTTCAAAACTATTTTTTTCAATAAAAGATATCCTATGTCCTTTCTCAAGCTTTAGTCTATCCCAGTACCAAATTTCATCAAATTCGGTTGAGTGGATTAGGCGTGAAAGCGTAACAGACAGACAGACGGAGTTACTTTCGCATTTATAATATTAAGTAGTGATAATCAGCTTGAAACGTTGCCATATATTTTTTTTCCATTTGGTATAGACATAGTGTAATGAATATTACACTATGGTATAGACTACAATAATATAGCGAATCAGCGAGTTGAGTGGCAACATTTATTGTTAAAAAATAACACGGCCGTTGTATGTTGACTGCGTTTGCAATTATCAATTTTATTTTGAGTATTTACTCTAAATTTTCTGTGCTTCTTTATATTTTGCTGATATCATGTTCGATTATTAATTGTTGATAGCAAACACTTTCCAGCTGCTGTTCTGAATCGAACACCATGTATTACGAAGAGGAGGAGAGATTTCTTAATCCGGATTTACTTCACGTCGTTCGTCGCGAACTTTGTATGTATTTATTTGCACATACCTTTTTTAGTCAATGTTTCTTTCGGGCTGCTAACCTTACGAATTTATTCAGGATGACTAAATCTTATTAATCCGTTTTTTTTGGCAGTCATGGGAACTACTGATATTTTTTGTCATATAATCTTAAAGAGGTAGTCATACTAGCTTCTGCCCGCAACTTCGTCTGCATGGAATACAGAGTTTGCGCCTAACACGATTTAAAAGTGTCTAGTATTTGTTAGTCCAGAATATGAATAACATGTGTACGAAATTTTATCCAGACCCCATTGAGCCATTATTGCTTGATTGAGTAACAAACATACAAACTTACACAAATTTGTAGTATAAGTAAAATAGGATAAAATTTTCTACTGTGTCTACAGGATCCCAGATATTTTCTTTAACCAATAAGTGTAAATTATATGGTTGCAACATAACAGCTGTTTAAATGGAATCTTTCAGATGCCATCAATTCAAATCTTGAAGTTACACCCTATGGCTTAAAATATGTGCCTACTCACACAGAAGATGGAATTCCTATCAGAAAGTTGTATGTGTCTAATTTACCCCCAAAGGTAAGATTATTGTTTAACATGACTATCAAGCATGTTACTCCACAAAGATAAACTTTAGTTTCTCATTTTTCTGCTTATCATTTTGGTGCTAAGTGAGGGTCATGGATTATTTTATTGTAAATTGTGATGGATAAAACTATTATAAACTATTAGTGCCTGCAGTATGAACTTTTGGAGCTGACTAGATTAATAACAAGAAATGTTATGGGTGAAAATCTTGTAAATTATGGATATTAGTTTTTAATCTAAGATCTTGTATCTTTAAGATCAATTTATTAAAGTTAAGTTAAAGCAAGGTACACATCAAATAACGAATGGAACATGCCAAATTGATATTTATATTTGTTTTTCTCTGATTACTTTTGAGAAATTACTGTACTCAAAAAAAAGGAAGAAGAACATACCTACTAATACAAATTGTATGTAGGACTCATTGATTTGAAATGATTGCTTCACATATGACTTAATGCTGCTATTAAGTCAGAGTTTTAATTGTGGTTGCATCCTTTGACTGACTTCTGGATTTGTAAGACTTTCAAAACAATATCTGAATTTAATCAATATTTGTTGGACCTATTCTTGACTTCAAAAGTCCCAATTCCACCAGAATTTATCTTGAAAACCTTGTAGTATACAAGATTTTTTTGTGTTATTTATTTTTTAATAATTCTTATTAAAGGAACGGGTTGCATATTTCCAAAAATGTTAGGGCCACAGTTAGGCAAAATCTTGGCAAAATTATTCATGTAGTATACTTTACATTGGGCCTTAGACCAGCTTTTATTCAATTTCAATACTTGCACTAGCAGTATTACTGAAAGTTATAACTGCAGGCATACAGTAGTGGCATAGTTTTTTGCGCCCTGCGCAAATGTAGGCCCTGCATATCCAAATGACCACCACTCGAGTTTCATTTTTTGAAGGAAACTTATCTAGACATTAACAAGTCGTCAAAGTGGATTATTCCATGTCAAATTGAGAATTGTTTTTTTTAATAATACTATATACTTGAGAATATGCAACAGGCCCCGCGCTTGCTTAATCTGGCACTGGGTTTAAGCATAGTATAAGCATACTGAGTATGAATTATTGTATGAGACGAACCATGAGCAAAACTAAATTCTACGAACTTGATGTCAGCTCCAATGTTAATTCTTTTCTTTCATAATATTTAATTGAAAGAAACACATTGATTTCAAAGATAATATAAAAAAATATTACTTTATATTACAAAAAAAAAACTTGAATGTAATGTACATATAAAATGCATTGACAACACCAAATCTTTTTGATGGGTGTGGAAAATCCTCCGAGGTCGAAAGTCCGTCTGCACCCTCCAGCGCCCGGTGCGTTAACTTCGTAATCCCATTCCACCGCATCCTTTGGTAGCATAACTTGCTCGCAGTACGAAGGGCGGCTTCCCTCGCGCTCTCGGTTCAGACCATGGATCGAATTAGGGCCGGATGTTAGAGGTCATCACGCAGCAATATTATAGCGCTGTTTTCAAAAATCAATAAAATACGCGCTCTTACATTCGTTTAAGGCGATCGACGAGCTGTTGTCGTGTAGATGCATATGCATCTTCACGACAACAGCCACCATGACTAACACCAGCGCACGCACTCTTAAGATTTTATTTTTGTGATAAAAACTTTAGAATCCTACTTTAACTGTAATAAATATGACATTTACTCATTCCAATATTTAAATAGCTAAACAAACAAGCATGTAGTATGTAACGGAATAAGTACAAGTACCTATGCATAGTTGCATAACCTCATAAATACACATTATAATGCATACAACTGAGAAGTTTGCTTGTTTCAGACTACCAGGTCAGAGCTCTTTGGTGTTTTTGCTCAGTATGGCTTCATCAAAAGCTGTTGGCTTCGGATGGGGGACAAAGGTCCAAATAGAACACCTACACCTACATATGCCTTTGTGACCTATAGTAATCCAGCAGATGCACATAAGTAAGTTTTATATTCATATTAAATGTATTGAGCCTAATGAGGGTTATCATTATCACAATAAGAGCCAGAGCCAATTGACCAATTTCTGTCCAAGAACATTAAAAAAAGCTGTAAATGTTGTTTTGAATGTCACTCCAAGCTGCTACTGGGAAATTCATAGAAAAACCCAATAACGCTTTGCGCGACCTGGTAATCGAACCCAGGACCTCTTGCGTAGCAGTCGCACTTACGACCACCAGACTAATTTACGAGGCATTGATTTTCGAAATTATTTATTTATTAATATCTAATTACCACTAGCTTAAACAATAAAGGAAAACATTGTGAGGAAGCCTACGTGCCTGCGCGATTTTCAAGAAAATCGCTGTGGTGTGAATTTGTCTTAGCATGTCATGATAATATTACCTTAGCACATATTACAAAATTGTTCACTTCTAGTGTTCTTTTGATAAATGATATTTATTTCTGTAAATAGATCTTTTAAAGACACTTTTAAAAGTCTATTTGTTTTACATTTTTTTTTAAACTACATGGCGTTTGGTTTCTATTGCTCTATATTATGCTCTATAAGGACCCCTCATATTAATTTTATATTCTCATAAATAGCTACAATAGCTCCTTACCTGTACACACGGCTACACAGCTACACAATTCCAGTATAGGCTGGCCTCGTATTGTGCGGAAAGCGTTTGCAATGCGAGGTCAGTCGATACTGGATTTGTATAGCTTGATGTGTAGCCGTGCGTACAGTAATAGGTCATTTAAAATGTTCTTGTAATAGTATGATAAAGTTGCATTGTTTAGAGCACTTCAAGCACCAGTGCATGAAAAGACCCTTAGAGGTCGCAATTTGAGGATTTCGCCTGCTGACAGCTGGCACCAGCCCGCCGAAGACGCGGACGGCCGCGGCCGCTGGAAGTCCCGCGGACAGCGCCGGCCCGACGGGAACACTGGTGCCACCGAAAATGGAATTCCAGAACTTGGTATACATTTTTACGAATTGGTTTCTATGATGGCTTAACTATTAATCTGTCACTCTAAATCTTAAACTACGTCCACACCACAGACTAGTAATAAATATATTTTACACTAGCTGCTCCTCTCAGTGTTACTAACATTAATGTAGTTTTTCGGTTCCCCATCTTCGGGCAATCCTTTATTAGCGCATGTGGTGTTGCTTTCTGGATGTCTTGACTGAGCGACATGAACTCCCCTTCACGTTTTTAATTATTTTTGCAGCTAAAATCTACTTTCTTACCTACCTTACTTTAATTGTAGCTAGCTAACTGATGTGCTCATCAGGGATAAACAAAATATACAATATAAACACAAGGTACTTGCTATCTTGTGTTTGGGCATAATCATCAACTATTTTTTATCTTACCTTACGCTCAACTTCAAGAGTGTTTCGAAGAATTAATTAAGAATAGTTTTATATATGTAATACAAACTTTCTCGTCCTTTATTTGATTTGATGTTTCTTATCTTTGTAGAAGTGAACAATTTCGATTGGGTTTCGGAGAATGGAGATATAGCTGAAGCTACAACAAGTTCAACAGAAGTTCCAATGGTGGGTCCTTTACTAATGCCACTGATACTATGATATTTGGTCTTTTTATTTTAATCTAATGCCGTATTTTTCTTTAAAAGGAGAATGTTGAACAGAATGAAGAAGAGAAGGAAACTGAGATGGAGTCTTGCTATACCATACTGGATGTTTTGAACAGAGATTGTTTGACACACATTATGGCTTATGTCCCTATTAGAGATCTCATCAGATCAGAAAGAGTCAGTAAAACCTGGCAAAATATGGTCCGTGAATATCTGCAAGGTAATTAAACATAATTTAGTTGTGTGGCTCAAGTTGTGGCTTTATAAAAAGTAAGTTATGTTCATCCTTACAGACTAACCGCAACCTAGCTTCTTAGCTTATTTTACTAGCATTTGTACCTAAATAAATATACAGAATTAATAAGACGAATGGCCTATAAGGAAATCTTTTTTTAACAGCATAAATAGGGCATTAATTTTATATTTGTGGCATTATTTAAAAAAATCACCTACCGGGGCCGGGTATTGAATTGAAAAATCTTATCTTGTATTCTACGATACCGATTGAAAGGGTCAATCATAAGAACCAAATTGTCCTAAGTAACATAGTATCCTACATTAAAGAAAACCATCAAATTTAACGTTAACTCTTGGACATCGATTCCTGGTTCAGGCAGGTTATTCTTTTTTAATTAATCAATTTATAGTTTTTGTCTAGATACTCGAAAAATATTCCTTTTTTAGTAAAATTTGGTATCTTTACAAAATTTAGGGTAGTTTCCCTCTAGGTATGCGTTCAGTTTAAAATAAAGCACACAATATTGGGTGTAAAGTTTGTTGTAAGGTAGTGTCGTGCACTGTATAGGTATCCGCATGTTCAAGACGTCGTGGTGGCAGCACGTGCCGGTGATGCTGACCACGGCCGTGCTGCGGCGCGTGCTGCAGCGGGCCGGCGCCTCGCTGGCGCGCCTGCACATCGACCACCACTGGTCGGCGCTCAACGACCGCACCGCGCACACCGTCGGCAAGTTCTGTCCCAACCTCGAGGAGCTTAAGGTACCGTAGGTGACCATACCATAGGTTTAGGCGCAAAACGCAAATAACTATTTCGCATTCGCAAAAAGTTGCACGATCAAAAAACATGTCCCATTAGCAGAATGTCCCATTCGCATATTATCGCATGCTCCAGCTGTTGAAAAACAATTAAATTTAAACTAAACTAGGGTACAACATTTAAAAGAGATGGCGGCATAGGAGTGTGTTTTATGGAAGGAGTAAGTAAGGAGATTTTGACCTAACCGGTGACAAGATCGAGGGCCAATTGAGCGTGTCTAAAGGCAGATTTCCAGGAGCTACCACCGAATATTCGGACAGTATCGTTGGCACAAGTAAAAATGGATCCATTAGGGATCTTCAATTGACACAGATCATTGATACATATGTTAAAAAGCATAGGATACTGCCCTGCAGGATACCGTATGTTACGGGAAGCTCATCACTAATCCGATTATACACTTTCAGACACTGTCGTCTTTCGGACAGGTAATTCTTAAACAGAGCGAGTTGAGTACCTTTGATACCGTAATTTTCGAGCTTAGTTATAAGTGCAGGGACAGAGATCGTTTCGAACGCTTTCGCCAAACCTAGGAAAACGCCGATAACCTTTTCATTCTTATCCAAATTCATAATCACACTATGCCAGCATGGTGAATCCAGTAGGGACTCATGAGCGAGCAGTGACGCACCCCGAACTTTGTTCGTCACCTACTTCACCGATCCGGCCGATGTTTTAAAAATGGAGAAACATAAAAAAAGGCAAAAAAATACTGTGCAGTGTTTAACTGTATAAACACGCATTGCAATCCAAATTCTTTTTTTTTTTATATGGTAAGTAGTCATCGCCGCCCATGGACATCTGCAAAACCAGAGAAGTTGCAGATGCGTTGCCGAGCCTATTTAGGGAAAGGGAGGGGAAGGAGAAAAGGAGAAGGAAGGGGATGGAGGGAGGAATTGGGCCTCCGGCCCTCTCGCTCACCGAACGAAGCGCACTAGCGAAACGCTACTACTCGGACGTCGGTCTTCTGCGAGAGTGTGGTACTTCCCCGGTCAAGCCGGCCCATTCATGCTGCGAACAGCGTGGCCCTACCACAACACCAATCCAAATTCTAATTTCTAAGCTACCTAAGGACGCTAAAGGTAAGATAAGTGGTCGTCTGTACCTGTACTATTCATACGTACGTACGTATTCTGTGCTATTGGTTAGATCTAAGACAGCATTACTTGTGGAGATTCCAGAACGAAAACCATATTGAGAACGACAGAAGTTTATTTTGCTCTAAATATTATGGTTAACCATAGTTGTTGTTCAGGAGTCTCATAAGAAGTTTGGATAATGTGGATAAAACACATAGGCCGGTAGCTGATCGACCGAACCCCGTCCCCTCCCTTATAAATAGGACGCACAATACCTAATTTAAAAGGATCAGGAAAAGTTACTGTTACTGAATTTTAAATCGGGGATGAATATAATTGATAATTTATTTACAAATAAACCAGAAATATTGTCAGAACCCACTGCACAGTCGGTTCGGAGATTCATTTTTAGATTCTCTATTTCTGAGTCATCTGTTTCCTCCAGTAGAACGAAGGTCTTGGGTCACGGGGAATATTCGTTAAAAGAGGGTTTGAAGTGGTCGGGATTTTCTAGGCCATGGAGCGCCCTATGTAAACAAAGTAAGAATTTACATCATTAACCGATTTTATTGGATCTACGGGTGACAAAAGTTAGATTGCCGATTTGTTTTTCCTTGCAGTATGAGTAATAGTTGTTGGTTATTGTTGTGTGCGTTATTTATCAAAGTCCTATCATAGTTAATGTTGACCTTTTTGATTAACATAGGGCAGTAATTTTTGTACCTTTTAAATGTCATACTTAGTATAACATCTTCGGGTGAATTCTTTAGTTTTAAGTGGAGGTTATCACGGTTTGTAAGATACTTCCGAAGTCCAGCCGTCATCCAGGGGTTCTGACAACCTTCAAGATTGAATTAGCAGCAATAATGCAGTTGAGAGTATTTAAGAAATAGGTCGTAGCTTCGTTTACATTACAGCTGGAATACATTAGGGAAAACTCAGTTTGGAGGAGGTTCACTTTAATTTTATCATAATTGAGAATGTTTGTAGTTTTAACCGTATGGGTTGTGTTGTTCGTGTCATCGGAAGCGTGGAAGAAAATCACTGTATCACGGTCCGTTATGGAGGTATATGTATGTAATAAAATGAAACAAAAACAACGCGATGTAACAAAAGAAAGTATTGTTGGATTTTAATATAAGGTGATTTAGGCATGAACGGTTTTTACGCGTGGCAAGCTACGTGGCAAGGCTAATATTTATTATATCTATACTACTGCTATTATGATTTTGTTAGGCGTTTTCTCACTCAAAACAAATTCTGAGTCTAAAGAAGTAAAAATATGTTTACAAGATATGGTATATATTTTTTTTTTTCAATCAGGGCAAATCTAGCAAAAATATTATTCATGTTTTAAATAAGAAGCTTTTTTCTGTTGATTATATACAATTATATATAAAAAAAATCCACCAGTTGATATAAATGGGACAATTTGCGAATGGGACATTGGGCGAATAGGACATTACGCGAATGGGACGTTTGCTTTGCGAATGGGACGTCACACGTTAACGCACACCAGCACACCATCACGCCGGCGATTTGTTTGAACGTTTTGTCGTGTCATCAACGATTGGTTTTACACTGTAGCTAGCCTAAGACATTTTATTCCTTTTCAGATCGTCGGCATGCATACACGGAATTGGAATCCATTAATTTATGGTTGTAAACAACTGAAGAGCTTGTCATTCGTGTCTTGCAATAAGGTATGTTATTATATTTTGTTTTATTGTTCGTATGTAAACTTTTTCTGACTAGGTAATTACATATTTTATTTTGTATTGCAGCTGACTGATTCCAGTTTGATACACCTAGTCAAAAGTGAATCCTGTATTGAAAGTTTAACGGTCGCGAACAACACGCATGTTACGGGTCTATTTCTCACTGGATCAAATCCGCAGAAACTAACTTCTCTTGCTTTTTATAACTGCTACAGTCTCCAAGGCACAGTTCTTTGTGCTGCTATTGACAATTTACCCGGATTGACCACTCTTAAATTGGATGTGTGTCCTCATACAATGTGGAAAATCATACCTTTAATTTTGGCGAAACTTCCTATGCTTGAGGAATTGTCCTTAAGTGAATACATCTCTGTAGAGATGTGCTTTTCGCCTCAATGCAATGATGCCTTCTGTGATGCTCTGGGTAACCTAACAGAATTGAAAACCCTAAATCTTAGTCGCAACATCTATATCACTAATGCGGTACTGAAACGTGTGGCACAGTCTTGCCCTAAACTCGAGTCGTTGAATATATCCAGTTGTAACTCACGAAGGATATTTCCACACCCTGGTAAGTTTTACGATTAGATTAGTTGACTGACAAATTAATAAGTGTTTCAAAATATATTGTTTGTCTCTCTTAGCAGAATTTTGTTGGATTTATTAATAAAACCCACACCTCAAAGTAAATATCTATATTGACCGTCTTGAGTGTCCAAGGCAAAATTTTTATATCCATATCAAACTTTCAAAACAATCGTAATAAAACACGTAGTAATTAGAACG
>OY292531.1:9869496-9930555 GCA_958496365.1 Subacronicta megacephala | reverse complement strand
CTCTCCGCCGCCTCGCTGGCCGACTGCCTCGCCGCTGCCCCATGCTCCAGGTACCTCTACCTCTACATCTACACGCACACATGCCGGACGTGTCGTACCTGGGCGCGCTGTCGGACACAGGGCTGCGGGCCGCCGCCGGCCTGCGCGCCTGGCGCGCCTCACCGCGCGCGGCAACCCCGCGCTCTCCGCCGCCTCGCTGGCCGACTGCCTCGCCGCCTGCCCCATGCTCCAGGTACCTCTACCTCTACATCTACACGCACACATGCCGGACGTGTCGTACCTGGGCGCGCTGTCGGACACAGGGCTGCGGGCCGCCGCCGGCCTGCCGCGCCTGGCGCGCTCACCGCGCGCGGCAACCCCGCGCTCTCCGCCGCCTCGCTGGCCGACTGCCTCGCCGCCTGCCCCATGCTCCAGGTACCTCTACCTCTACATCTACACGCACACATGCCGGACGTGTCGCACCAAATTTATAGTAAGATTTTAATAGTAAAGGTACATATCACACAAACCTAACAAATCAATATTTTCCAAGTTGTTGCTGACGTCAGACGTAAAATGTGGTAGAGAAATTCGACATTACAGGCAGTCTCGGTAGCTTAGTTCGAACCCGGCCTGAGGCTGAATTTTTCTTGCAGTAAAAAAAATTATATCTTTGTGAATATTTTATTTTATAATAATATGTCAGTGAAGTATCGTTTTTCTGTCGCAAAAGTTCACTTGGGAATGGTTTATTTGCAGGAAGTGGACGTGTGCGGGTGCGACGCGGTGTCGGAGGAGGTGGTGTGCGCCGCGGTGCGCGCGCTGGAGCGGCGCCCGCGCTGCCTCACGCTGCGCCTGGCCGGCACCGCCGCGCACCCGCCGGAGGTCTGTGTTACCTTTTTTTGTCGGGGTTGTATGTACTACCCACGGGAGAGGAGGAGGCCCCGGGGAGAGCGATGGGGTTTGTCGGACTCTGATCTGAAAAGAACGATCTACTGACTAAAACCAACCTCGGCGTTTCGCGTCACCACTTTAGTGACGGGAATACGGGAGCGCTGTGACATTCGTCCGCAGACCAGGAGTGTGACCTACTCTACCCTAACATACTGGAGTTTCCTACAAAAATCTTAAATCTACCGAAAAAGACTGTGTTAAATTGTAAGCAGTTCAAAATCTTTCAAAAATTTACAATCTCGCGAGATAGATCATAATCTTCTTTAGATTATAAATAACAAGTAATATTTACAATTTTACGGTGACTAATAATATACACTGAATTCCTTGTTCGGCTAGAGGCTTTACCCGTCGTTTTGGTAAATGTACATTTTCAGAAGCGGCTGTCCTATTAATGTCATGTGCAATGTGTATATTTTATTTAGTATTCAGCAAAGAGACTAAAGATAGTCAATATATGTATAAAGTATAGCAATAGTCTCTATCAATAAACTTGAAATTGAACTTCAGTATACCTTACAGAGTTTGTGTCAGTCACCGATCACTGAAGTATTGTTGTTTTATTTACGTTTCGTCGACAGGTTCAGCAAGAATACCCCACGCACAAATTGTTAACGGTCGACGTTCACGACGATCGCAGCAATCCTCATCTCAGGCCTGATTTCGTAGACCGCATCTTCGATGATAGTTCCGACGATTCGCTTGGTGATCTCTACGATCATGACGACTTCGACGACTTTTTTGGACCAGGTATGATTTATATAGGACGCGGAAATATTATATTTTACATACACATACCATCACGCCTGTATTACATTAGCACACCTCTGCCTGACCCTTCGGGGAATACAGGCGTGATGGTACGTATGTTTCAATCAATACATATGAGGATGTAAATGTCGAGTGTCTCACATTGCTTATATTTTCAAAATGCAGCTGCAATTAGTTCCGGGTGTCATGTTCTCTTATTTTGACTGACTAATTACAGAATATCATCATCATCAACTCATTACATTGTCCCACTGCTGGGCACGGGTCTCCTCTCAGAGCGAGAGGGAATAGGCTATATTCCACCACGCTAGCCTACTGCGGGTTGGCAGACTTCACACGCCGTCAAGAAAATCTTTCAGGCATGCAGGTTTCCTCACGATGTTTTCCTTCACCGTTTAAGCGCGTGATAATTAATTATTAATACGCACATGACTTCGAAAAGTCAGAGGTGCGTGCTTTGGATTCGAACTCGAGACCTTTGACTTGGCAGTCCAATGGTAATATCACTAGGCTATCACTGCACTGCACAGAATATCATACTAAAGTTAAAAAATAACTGTTGTGTAAACATAAATATACTCTGCACTATTTTCAGTAAAACATATTTCTACAAATTATCGCATACAATTTCTACAAATTATCGCATACACTACAAAACTCATATATGAAAAGTAAGATTATTTTGTCACTTTGGAAGATTATTTTACAATCTAAAATGATAAATGACCCGAAAGCTCAGAATGTCTTGTTTTATTGCAAGATTTTAGACACTTTCTATGGCAACGTTCCGCTGTGCGGCGGGTGAAGTCTGGTAATTAGACCAACGTGGTGGTTTGGTAGTCTAACCGAGACAAGTTAGAGGGTTAGAGGTTCGGGGAGAAGACCCATGCCCAGTGCTAGAATAACAATATGGGTTGAAGGTGATTCAAAGCTGGTTACGTTATATCGTTCTTACCAGTGTCTTTATTCGTAGATAAGAATACAATTTAGATAGAAGATAGAAGACAATTTTCTAAATAGTGACGACCTAATTGAAACCAACTCAAATAATAATAACGCCCATCAAGTTTGATCTAAATACGAACTATCCTGCAGTAGTTTCATATAGACTTTTTCAATAAGTATTAGTCTAGCCTAGTTACATTTTATAATCTATTAATCAACTTTCAACGCATTCAGACGAAACATGCTTAATTAACTTGCATATGTATGATTACCCCCTTTACCCACAGATGCCTACTTCGGGGTTAGTCATTTAAGTGCCAATAGATTGTTATTGCATTATTGTACAATTCATTGTAGATGACGAAATGTTCCTCGATGACGACTTGGACGACTTCGATGGGCTGTACCAGTTTGGCCTCCATGCGCCTGACATTATCCTCCTTTAGTTTAGGAGACCGAACACAATCATCGTCGCTTTATTCTCGCCATATTGCAACATTTGCAACCCAATTCATTGCAACGTTCAAGAGTTGCAATGCAATCAACACCATTTATGTTACAACATACATTTAAAGGCAACATTTTAGAATTAATCGTTTTGTTCCAGTGTTTTTTTTTTATATTTCTTGTAAAAAGTAAATCAAGCTTTTATTTAAGGGTCGATTTTATTTTTCATTTATTATTTTGCATGTTTGTATGTACCTTATTGTAAAAGTTATGTCTTGCTGATGAAAGCATCATTTTTTATTTGAAATGCTAATATTTGGCTTGTTTTAAAATATGTTATTATTTTAAGAGGTGGATTGGATCTTATATAATGTAGTATGCTCTACTTGACGTGAATGTAAAGTGAAAAGCATTTAATCGAGTGCATATTAAATAGAATATGGCTGTTTCGTAGTCACTAGTAACATAACCAGTATGACGTACAATATCAACTGTATATTGCTTGTGCTATGATTCAACCACATGGTCCTAAATTTGTTTGTATGGAGGGGTCATAAAGAAAGTTTTATAATTTCAGTTAAAATATTAGATTTATCTCGCAAAGTGCTAATAGCATTTAAAGTTGAACGCGTTCAGGTGGCTGGCGAAAATTCAAATTTCAATAGGTTTTTCGAAACCTATGTAGGTATTGTTGCGATATCCTATACAGATAATTTTGAGATTACCTAAAATGTAAGGTTGCGATTACCTTTTTAGGTAATATTGCGATTACTACTGCCATAAACCTAGAATGATATAGAATTGATTTTTTATAGTACGGAAAACATATACCCTATTCTTTCTCACTTGCCTTATTTTGCTCTTTAGTAACGGCTATTGGATTCGCGATTGTGTTATAAAACGACGGTTTGCGAAAGACTAAAAAAGGCGTGACCGTACCGGCGTAGCCTTAATAACAAAACTAATTCTTGAGCGTTCTCTGTGTAAGTGTGTATGCAATTGTTTTTTTATGTGTATGAATGGTCGTACGGGCGCAGTATAGCTCAAACGTTTCTATTACTTCATTTTATTTTTAGATTTCACCGTCGCGTCACCGTCGTACTGACGAAACTTGCTTGTCGCTTAATTTAATCTCTGAATTTATGACAAAGTAAAGTAATACAACGTCAAATTTTGTCACGTCTTAAAAATATTGTATAATCTACACCTTTTTACAGGTCCTTCTGTACAAATTAATTTAGTTCAATGTGCCACACAAAAAATGGGTAGATTTTTGTGCCTTTAAAGCAATATTGTTATGACAAACATAATCTTGTTAACATTAATAGCATATAATTTATATTTAAATAGCCAATTTAGCCAATAACAACAATATTAACATTAATATAATGTAGAAATACACCTTATTCTTGTTGTGATGCCAGTTGCCCCTTGAAATTAATAACGATATTTACCATAATAAAATTACTATTAAATCGCTGGTTTTAGGATTCAACGTGTATACATCATTAGGCTGTTGAAACTGAAATCTATAATTGTAAGACTTTAATTGTTATAATTATCTGTGATGAAACATTATTTTCGCAACACGAAGTCCCCACACCTCATTTAGCTGTAGCCATTATTGTTTATTTATGTATAAAAGGTTTTGATGTATTGTATTATAACTTTAAGCAAAGTCTGAAATATTGTGATAAAAATAAATTATTTAAACTACAATTCTGATTTTTATGCCAGCATGAATTATATCGTAATTAATTGATAATACAGCAGTGATAAATTCAAGTTATTAATTGGAGAATTTGTTGCTTATGAAAACAGCTTTGAACGATTTGTGAAAAATATTGTCCTTGATTGTTGTGTACATAACGAATGTTATATATAATATTTATATATATACCATCATAGTGAGTAAAGCTTAAGTATGTAAAATATTTGTTTTGAAATCATTCTTTCATTGTTAGAAGTGTAATTATAATGTAAACAAAGCAACAAGATTCCCTAATATTCTTACCTCATAAAAAACAAGTTCAATGCTGTTCTTAATTTGTAACCATTGAAAATCACGGAAGTAAAAAATGATACTGTTTTTACTTTTGAAATTTATGTGTATATTTTTCACAACCAGCTTCACCATATAATGATGGGTCTCATATTTATAATGGCATAATTATAAGGAGATGCACAATGTATGTACTTATTTATGTTGAGTTTGTTTACTTCAATCCCACATAAAATCTCATAATAATTTTATGATCATATTGAGCTGGTTTTACTAATAGAAAGTTATTATTTCATGTATAGAAGCAGTGAACTATAGAGTTGTTGCGAGTTATTTTTGCTCTTAATTTAGACAGGAAGTTTTGAGTTTAGAATATTTTTCAGGTGTTTTTATTAAAATACTGTAACTTTATGACATTTTCACTTTATAAGAACTTAAAACCTAATCAAAGTGGTGATTTTTATTTGTTTTTATTAAAGAATGATTTTTGTTTCAATCACAGTTGGAAAATCAATCACTATTTATATTTTTTAAGACTTTATTAGACCCTAGCTGATAATGCTTTTAATTTTCTGGGCATTAGAGGAAAGTTTTTGTTGATTAGGCCTGTCTTAGTTATGGTGGATACTATTAGTAAAAAACCAAAAATTATATCAATTTAGTTTGTGCAGTGAGTGCTGTCTGTCCCTTATTTATTTTGTTGAAGCTCACATGTTTTTATTCCATATCAGAGAGCTGTCACTATGTTTTACTTTCATTAAAACTAGATTTTTTTCAATTATCTTGTTCAATATAGGAATGTGTGAGCTATAATTTTACTTATTTACTCCCTTTACATATAGCAGTGATTTAATTCAATAATACCTTAGTCAACCTCTAATAACTAGAATGTGAAATGGTTTTGTTTGTTGGTTTGTTTTCATCAATTTATAAAGCAGCATTCATCACTAATTTCTGAATGTTGTAATGTTTGTAGAAGGATATATATTATGTATATTTGCAGGGTTCACTTAGTGGTGATTTATGTTTTTAGAATTGCATTTTGGTCAATAACCTAAAGCATGAGATGATTCCTGAAATGTCAATAGTTTTTATACATTAATTGTTTTAACATTGTAAGAACCAAAATACAAAAGATTTTCTTCAACAACTAAATAATTTCATTTTATAGCTCCTGTCATTTTTATAAATACATTACATACATTGGTTAGGTACATTACATTATGTTGGTTCATTATTAAATGACCAAACAGTGGCTTTGATGTCAAAAATCCATTGACTTCTGATATGTAAAAAAATACAATAAGTATAACAATTCAAATTATATTAACAAACTATAACAAAGTACTAATTTTATACAATGTACATAATTAAATAGGTACAATAGTACATAATTAAAGAGGATGTAGCAAGCCATCTAATAATTAACATCATAATTATGTGTTTTTATATAAAGGTTCCACCATTGGCCCATTATTCCTACATCAATGATCCTTGAGGGCAAGCTCGTATAGGTTGGTTGCAGATAAGAGCACTTTGCTTTGTATAAATCGCAAGAGTCGTTAAGTTCTGTAATATACATGACTGAAAGAATTCCCAAGCTTTTATAATGAACTAATCCTTGGTTATAACATGTATCCAAATACCATAAATGTTCTGCTGTTTCTGGATTCAGACAATCTGGGCTTATCATAACAGCCTCATTGTTAATTCGTTTTAGGTAGTCTTTAAAATCGAGTTCGCTGGGATTTTTCAAGGATAAGGCATACAATGCCGCAATCCCTACGGTCCACTTCATTGCTTTCTTTGGATCGTCTTGAATATCAGTTCTGAGATCATACAACATCTGACGATAATCTGTAAAAATATTCTTCCAATAACCTGCCCACTTTGCAAGTAATGTTCCTTTGAGCTTATCAGGAAACTTTATTTTTTCTTTGAGGTTAGATATTATGTTAGGGGCTTTAGTGAGATTTTTTAACATTTTGAGAGTAAATTCACGCAAAAAAATACCAAAACTAATCCTTGACGTCAAAATTGATATCAACAAGGGTTTCAGGTTATCTGTCACTGTCAACTTCACACGATTTTTTCTTTGTGGCCTCTTGTTTTTGCTACATGAGACCGAAACGTTTGGTTTACAGTTTGTTCGAAATAAGTAAGCCGACCGGAAGTTAGCCGTTCCGAACTACCACGGTGGTAAAATCGTTTAATTTATTGTTTATATACATAAATATCGAAATTAGTAAACAAAATAATTAGAATTGTGAAACATATACGACTCTAATTATCTTTACACCGACTTTTTCTATTAAAATTTACCACTTGTAAACCACTTGCAGACAACTTCCGATCGGCTTACTTATTTGGAACAAACTGTACATGCCTCATGCATGTTAAAGTCAGGTCAATATAATATGTTAGTGCAGGGGGTCTACTCGTAAAATCGATAATCAATATGTCGTGACATTTGTCGCGTCGAATCCTACTCCATCGTTTCGATTGTCGTAACGATGAGAGAACGAACGATACAAAATTCGACAATATCGATCGTAACCCTACTGTAAGGTGTAGATGTCAGTAACGAACCATAGTGTAATGAAATCTAATAGTGGGGCAACTCGCCGTCTAGACAGGTCAACGATGAGGTGGGTTGCGGGGCAGAGCGGCGTCCCCCCGACCCTTAGTCGCAGGCGTCCCGTCCGGCCGACAGGTAGTGCGCGCCGGTACTCCGCTGAAAGTTTGGCTCGCGCTAGCGCTTATTATAATTTCTTTTACAATGCGTTCTACATGTGCAGTTTACGGTTGTTTGTCGGCATCGTACAGAAGTAATAGTAAAAACTTGAGATTTCATCAATTTCCAAAGGATGAGAATCGGTAAGTGCCTACTAACCTATTATACCTAAATAAATATTATCTCTACTTAGTAAACAAAGTCGCTATCCGCAACGCCGTGCGTTTACTTCACGGAAGAGATAAATAAGGTTGGAATGGCCTTGTGGGCGGGGCAGGCGCGCCACAGTTATGATTAGACAATCATAACTCGACCGAATCATACATGCGCCGCGTTTAGTGTGCTTAGGACTATATCAGAGAACAGAGCTCAGCTTTAAAATGCCGTGTTGTGTTATTCTTACGTGATAGACAAAAAGTCAGACCTCCAGTATATAGCGAGGAGGTATATCTTTCCATCTGTAAGTCAAAAATAGCATTTATTTACACAATAATTGATAAAAACATAAAAATATATTGATCACTATGAAATTCCAAACATCATTCATATTATTGCAACAAGTTACAAATAAAATACATTGCCTGATATGTTCTCGTTTCATCAACGCGATGACCTAGTCCGCTTGCAATGTACTGCATGCATTGCGTTCTCTACACCTCAAACATGGCCGTTGTTCGTCGTTGGCCGGGGTTGGCCGTGAGTGGTGTACGGCGTACATCTATCGATATCGAGGTGACCGTGAAGTTAAATAAAAGCATCGATAGAATTCTCAACTATATTTACGTTTAACAAAAATTATTTATGAAATATTATATATTTAATTGATGAGAGTATATTTTTAGTAAGATGTATTTTATTATACAAATGATTGAATGAATGAAGATAAAGCGGCATGTAGACCATTTTATTTTACTTAGATTTTAATACTGAATCGATACAATATAGTCTAGTCAAATCTAAGTCAAATACTATACCTACCTATTTTATATATATTTTAATATTTGATTCTATTCGACATATTATGCAATTAATTATAATAATGTTATGTTATAACTCTATTATGTTATGTTAGGTTTCCCCCAATTGCTTAATGATTACGTTTTGTTCCAAAGACAGTAATTCTTTTAAATTAATTAATATTAAATGAAAATAGTTCTTGATTTTTATGTTCCCCTTTTCCCCATTCAATATAAAAATACATAACAGACTGAGAATTTATCGATAAAAATATCGATAAATTTTCAGTCGGCTTTTCAAGCACTAGCGTATGCTTGTTGCCGGGAGCTTGGTGCTGGTGTGTGAACAAATTGCTGCCCACAGATTTATGTGTGTGTGATTTGATTGTGTGCGAAAAACTTGTAAAGATAATGTTGCGTATGTTTGAGAATTGAAATAGTGGGAGTAAAGCGGCGACACTGGTCTTAGTACAAAATAGCAGCGAGGGCCATTCCAATCTTATTTATCTCTTCCGTGGTTTACTTCTAAATTATTTTAACCTTCCAATGGATTTTGATACGGTTTTAACGAATATACGAATTTTATAATAATATAATTTGTTGATAATTTTGTATTTTTGTTTTGTTGTTATGATTTTGTTTGTTTGTTTGATCGCACTAAAGTACTGGTCGGAATTGAGTTCATATTTGTGTTTTATAGTCCATTTATCGAGTAAAGCTTTAGGCTATATAACATAACGCTATGACCAATATAAGTGGCGCACAAGTGATAAATGTTGCAAAAACGGGAAAAAAATATTCCTTTTGAGCGCTTCCGTTGCGTGCGCTGCGTAAACGGTTAAAGTTATGCAAAAATATTGTATGACGGAAATCTTCCGCTTGAAAGGTTCTAAAAAAAAGTCCGCAACAGCATAGGTCTATCTTTTAAGGTTGACTTAATAATACCCTTTTATGGTAACCAAATTTGTTCCAAAATAATGCATTATTTCCGAAGGTGTTTTCACAAACATAATATTAATCCATATTCAAATAAATACGTAATTCATCACAAGTATTTAATTTCGAACAAATTTGCCCTCGACATCATTTAATTTAAATGAATATCTCAGGAGAAATCATAGTTTTTAAAAATATATCTTTAACTTTACACGGACTATGCGCCCGGAGCGCGCTCTCAACCCGATGCAAGGCGAGGGCGGGTCATGAGGGGGAGGGCGCAAATGCTTAGATAGTAGGTAACTATTCCACGCGGGCGAAGTCGCGGGCAGAAGCTATTTTCAACCGACTTCAAAAAG
The DNA here is from genome assembly GCA_958496365.1 of Subacronicta megacephala. Classification (NCBI taxonomy): domain Eukaryota; kingdom Metazoa; phylum Arthropoda; class Insecta; order Lepidoptera; family Noctuidae; genus Subacronicta; species Subacronicta megacephala. The sequence goes on along the minus strand of OY292531.1, from coordinate 9,920,472 downwards.
GAGGAGGTTCTCAATTCGTCTGTATGTTTTTTTTTTTTTTTTGTATGTTTGTTACGCGATGGCTCCGCCAATTGTGGACCGATTTTTATTATTGTTTTTTTGTTTGATAGGTCATACTTCAGAGGTGGTCCCGTTCAAATTTTATCGAAATCGGTTGGGCAGTTTTGAAAATATCAACAAAAATCTAAAAATTGTTTACATCGATGATATTATCGTTTACTCTGAAACATCGCTGTCTTATTGGAGCAGTGCGTTTAGTTGGCTAACAAGTACTTCTAAACAAAACTTTCCACTAAAAATTACAAAATAAAATTACTTTTAACAAAAAAGTTAAACCGCCTTCAAAAAATAATAAAATAATTTTGTCTAAAACAGTTTGGGAAGTCGGTGGCAAAAACAGAAGACCCACTCAAATAGAAGTCACCGACTTCCCAAACTGTTTTAGACAAAATTATTTTATTATTTTTTGAAGGCGGTTTAACTTTTTTGTTAAAAGTAATTTTTTTATAAAATAGTTTTTAGTTGTATTAATATTCCAGTTTCTATCGCTACAAAATAAAATTAACGTGTTATTATTTTTTGTGACAACCCTAAGCTATTTTCAATGTCTAGACGATTGTCGGCATTTCGACGCAGACAAAGGAGTGCGCCCACTATTAGATTTCATTACACTATGGCAATAGGCTCGCCCCCTATTACATGGGACCTTAACATACCGGCGAAATGTGGTTGTACAGTGGGTTATAGCTGTGACCATCTAGGGTGGGTCAGGTAATAGGTATAACCCACTGTATATTAGTACACCTCTGCCTAACCCTTCGGGGAATACAGGCGTGATGGTTTGTTATGTTGTTAGGTATATTGTTTTAAATTCATACAGTACCCCAAATATAGTCCCTTTGAGAATCGTAACCGCTGAGTGCCACAATATCAGCCTTACACATCATAAATGCGCGCGCAGTACTTGATCATTATTTTGCTGCGATGTTATTTTAAAACTGCGATATCTCCTAAGATATTCATTAAAATCGAATGATATAAAGGGCAATTTTATTTTAAATTAAATACTTGTGTTGAATAACGTATTTATTTGGATAAGTATTAATATCATGTTTATAAAAACACCTTCGCAAATAATGCATTCCTTTAGAACAAATTTGGTTAGCATAAAAAAGGTTATAGTGAGCCAACCTTAGATAGACATATGCTGTCGCGGACCTTTTTTAGAACTTTTAAAGGGGACCAATTCTGTCATACATAATTTTTGCGAAACTTTTACCCTTTACGCAGCGCACGCAGCGGAAGCTCTCAAGGGGAAAAAAAGTCCGATTTTGAAACATTCTTCATTGCTGCTCCGCTCCTATTGATCTTAGCGTGATGATATATAACCTATAGCCTTCCTCGGTAAATGAGCTATATAACACTGAAATAATTTTTCAAATCGGACCAGTAGTTCCTGAGATTAGCGCGTTCAAGCAAACAAACAAACAAACTCTTCAGCTTTTATAATATTAGTATAGATCAGAAAAATTAAATTATAGAATTATGTAGTAGGTATAGTAGTAACAGATTGGTAAGTTTATTTATTTATGGATGTCTCGTTTCAATATTACAAATAAAGCTTAGGTTTAAAACTTTCTTCCTAATACCACCCAAGGAATCATGGAACACGCCAAGTTTGGTATTTAATTTTTGATTATGCATGTTATATTGATTGAGAATACGAATAAGAGGACCATGTGCGCCAATGTTAGTACGAAAAAATTAAGGACAAAATGTTTTAGTTAGATTGTATTGTAGTAGTCAGACCTGCCGCCTAGTAATATGTCTATCACAATACGTGCGAGTGTAGCATAATTAATTTTATCGCTGCAATCATAATCAACATATTAAAATGTTATCTTTAACGTAAATCGGACAGGAAGTTGTTGCATTGTTTGTCAAAGGTTTCCGTTAACTTAACTACATGCGATCTAGAGAGGCTATAAAAATGTGTCTAATGGGTTGGATGTCAATATAGTAGTGACCAGAGAAGATGAATCGCTCGTTTTATTTAATGGTCATTGCGGTTTGCCTCGCGGCAAATTATGGATTTATTTTAGTAGCACACGCTGCACCTTCGGCAACAGCACCAAAAACGATCTCCAACTCTCTGCATGGATCGAATCGGGTGAGTCAATTATCTTTTTTCGTTACTAGAAGAAAACCTACAAAAGGTTGCTGGCTACTGGGGAGCAAGCCAGGGTGTGTGGGATTTTTACACAAAAATCTCCTTTGTGGCCATAATTAGCACAATATTGGGAGAATCGGGGAACTACCTCATCTTCCGGGTCATTTCCTGTGAAACTGTGAAATATAAACCCGTCTCAGGGAAAGCTATTTTGCTTCTTTATCCAATCATTGTGCGATGCACACGGCGATATGTGATTATGTCAACACTTAATGCCGCTATCATCCCTAAGGTCGCCTAATGGAACACCCTAGAGAGGTGGGTTGGGCGAGTCCTTTACTCCTTTTCCTGCCTAACCTTATAAGTAGACGTTCTTGAAATGGGATTGCTTTTGAAGTAATTACCACTTTTCCACTTTTTAATTCACGTCGTCAACCCATTACATTTTCCCACTGTTGGGCACGGGTCTCCTCTCCGTACGAGAGGGATAAGGCTATAGTCCGCCACGCTAGCCTACTGCGGGTTGGCAGACTTCACATGCCTCAAGACAATCTCTCAGGCATGCAGGTTTCCTCACGATGTTTTCCTTCACCGTTTAAGCGCGTGATAATTAATTATTAATACGCACATGACTTTGAAAAGTCAGCGGTGCATGCCTTGGATTCGAACTCGACACCTATGACTTGGCAGTCCAATGGTCGTATCACTAGGCTATCACTGCACTTTTTAATTCACAAGTACCTAATATTATAAAAGCGTAGAGAATCGTTACATTGAAGATAATAAATAATATGTATAAATAAATATGCAGGTTTCCTCCAGTGGTTTTAATGAGGTATTAATTCGAGAAGGCAGAGGCCTTGGAAATGGAACTGAACTTGAAATCTTTGACTCGCTAGTCAAATTCACTTAGCATCACTATTTGTTGCTGTTGAGTAAAGATTATGTATTAACAATCAAACAGCACTATTGATTCTACTGGAGATTAGTAGAAAATCATGAGTTATTCGATTATATACAATAGGTACATTATTTCCTTGCAGGTTGTTAGACAAGCTATTCCACCAGAATTCACTCCACCTCCACCCCCACCAGGAATGTTTGCGGACAAATTTTCACGGAAGAAAAGAGAAGCTAAAGGCGTAGGAGGTTCTATGCCGACCCGAAAAGGATAGTAAAGTTGTTATTTTTTTCAACGACGACGATGTTTTAAAAATGGATATGGCAATACATGATTTAATTTTAACATTTGTACCCCTACTTAAATAAAGTTATGGCAAAATAAAGGAGAGGATATTCATTGTCGTGTATTTGCAAAAAAATTCTATCATTTTTGGAAATTTTGTTGTGATTTGCGGAAATTCAAAAAAATATGAATTTCGCGCCCCACTCTTTAACCCTTAAGTTTCAAATTTGATACCGAACTTTTAAAAACCACATGACATACTTGCAGTTTTTTTCTTTTATATTAGGCTGTATGTATAACATTATTGCATAGTGTTCTATCTAGGATTATTAGTCTGAGGTTCTATCGATCAAAATTTAAAAAAAATGTCAGATGTCAAAATTTTTTGATTATCTATGACATTTTGCTTTCCCGCCGAATTGATCACGTGAACATACTTTTTTAAAAAGTCTTGTCAAGTGCAAAAACCCTTTGACGAATGTTATTTTTGAGAATAATAAAAATAATTTCGAGGTGAGTAAATATCTTATTTATACTAAACTATAATTATTTTGGTCGAATGCATTTTTTGCTTGAACAAATTCGTGCTATTATTGTGGGTATCAATTTTGGTACCTCAGGCATTCCAGCCTGTATGAAACCTACCGACTTATTCCTTAGCTCAACCTATTTTTTGGATACATCCTTGCATTTTTGTTATTTTTTTGCTTGGTTTGGTGTTGGGATATTTTTTTATAAATTTCTTTATTTATCGAAAATGAAGCCTGATGATATCGAAGCCATTTTGAGACGGCTATAAAATGGTGAAATGTCAGAGGACGGGTACAGCGATAATCGACTACTATTCGACTCAAAGAGAGCTTCAGATGGAGCTAGAAGATGAGGATGATGTAGGTAATTCGCCCACTGTGTTAGATGCAGATCCGCCTTTAGACAACGAATCTTCTGACATTCATCATTCATTCATTTAGATACCGTTGAACAAAGCCCAGCTCCTTTGGTGAATAATTACACCTATAACCCTCGAAAGTTAGTATGGAGAGTAAGACATATGGACATTGTCCTAAACGCTTCGAAGTTTGAAGGAATTACTGAGTGTTCACAAGAAATTCTGGATTTGGAAACGCCTTTTCAGTTTTTTCTTACTTCTTCGATGAAGAGATACTGAAATATCTTGTGGAAGAGTCTAATAAATATGCTTTCATAAAGAATCCCAATTTTACAGAAACTGTCGCGTAATTACGAAAGTTACTTGGAATTCTTATTTTTACTAGTGTTTACCGTTATCCTAGTGTCAGGTCATATTGGTCAAATATTGCAAAATTTGAACCCATTGCACAAACCATGAATCGCAACAAATTTGATAAAATTAAACAATTTTTCCATATGAATGACGACACTAAACATTTGCCGCCTGATCATCCCCAACACGACCGACTGCATAAAGTCTGACCAGTGATAAACCACTTGAAAAAGAAATTTATTACTGTCCCATTTGACCACCGGCTATCACTAGATGAACAAATGTGTGCAACAAAAATACGGCATTTTATGAAACAATATTTACCCAATATACGATAGGATTCAAATTATATGTTTTATGCTCGCTTTCTGGGTATGCGTACGGTTTTGAGGTATACTCAGGAGCTAAGCACATTGAACGTTTACCTGGCGAACCAGACCTCAGAGCTCGCCCCCTATTACATAGGACCTAATCATACCGGCGAAGTGTGGGAGTACATCAGTACACCTCTGCCTAACCTTAACTTAAGTACTCTGGCAGTGTGTCGGAACTCGCAATGAAGCATCCAACTGTCTGTAGCTTAACTTAACTTTTATGGGTACTTTTTATGGGACAACTCGGCAAACGGGTAAGCGGGCTACCTGAATTGATGGTAAGAAGTAGTCATCGCCGCCCATGGACATCTGCAGACTGCAATACCAAATGAGTTGCAGATGCGTTGCCGTTCCTTAAGGAAAAGGTATGTGGCGGAGAAAAGGAGAAGAAAGGGAACTGAGGGAGGAATTGGGCCTGCTGCGGGAAAACAACCATTAAAATGTCAGCTTGTATAGACTCGTAGTACCCCAGCCCAGATGCCCCACACTTTATAGTTATGATGGCTCAGAATGCGTCAGGGTTTGGCGCGAAATTATTTTTTTTCTTGGTTTTTCGCAAATTATTCAGCTCTAACATAACACATTCTAGGTGCATGGCAGTTGAAATTGCGATATCAACAAGATTGCACTCAGAATTCTATGATAGGCAGGTACTTTGTTTCTAAGCTAAGCATTTCAGTATAATAAATAAAATGTACTCTGTGGCTAAGCACTAGGCCCTACTACTATTAAATCTCTTTGACTAGGCCACTAGCCCACTACCCGCCAATCGCCAATAAGGATCACTTTTATCACTGACTAGGTAGGTAGGTACCTACTTACATTGTGTTTTGGACTTTAATGGTTTCAAGCTGAGGTTTCAAGTTTCAACTTTCTAAAACTCATTCAAACCATTCAATTTAATTCAAATCTCAATCTGTCAAGCTGTCGAAGTGTGGAGTCTGATAATTTTGATTTTTTTTAACAAAACCGAAAAGAGCACAAACAATAAAACAATGGATACAAAATCTCAATCCACGCCAGTTGTAGCATCCGCTGCAGGAAAAGTTTATAAAGTTCCAAATCGTTTAGGACGTGGTGTCCCTGAAGTTACAGCTGTCTACACTAAGAAATGTTCTTGTAATAGGGACAAAACTATAGTTTTTTGTCGCGCATGTGGCTACTACTGCAATGGGAGAATCCGTCTGAAATGTGATATTCATCCTCGTGTAAGTTATTTCATATTGGTACCCATCGAAGCGATTAAAATGTTGTTAAAAGAAAGCTTGATATAGCTGCTGTGTTAAATACCTTATACTATGTAGGCAAACATCCAATGTTTTCTGGTCTTAAAACGCCGCCCACAACACGAAATCCATGTTGGTGCAACTGCGGAAGCGAACTGGGCGATCAGCGTGAGCCCTTGCCGCTGTAGTGGAAAATCCACAGAGGTTGATAAATTATAATATAATTAGTAGGGTATGCCATATTGTACCCAATGTCTGCCATATTGATCTATAGGTTTATCTGAAGTTTCATAACAGATCAAGAAGTTCTTAAGTACTTTAGAATTGCATCCCTCCATATAGAAAAATTTGCTTGCAGGTCACTTTCCTGTTGGATATTTCTGAATGTCCGCGATGCCATTCAGCTGTGTTTTTGGACGAATACTTTGGTAACCTTTAATGCATTTTAATGCTTATTTTTTAATACATTATTAATCTTGAAATATGTGATAACTCAAAAAGTTATATTATTTATTTTATTAACTTTTATCATTCTTTATTTAATGATTAAGTAATAAGCACAACAAATAATATAACTTCTTGTAATATAACAATGACTTGTTTGTTTTTAGTCATTTGAATGTTCATTAAATGACAAAAATATATTGTGTTATTTAGTCTTTATTGGCAATGATTGCCTATTTCTAAGAGTAAACAGTTGAGGTAATTGTTAGAGAAGTCTGTGAAACTTGATGATTTTATGACTAAAATTGCTTTGTTTCATTCATATGTATCTCTTTTGCAGTAGAATTGCTTTTTTTTAGTGTAACTAGATATTATAATAAACTAGATATAAGTAGTATGGGTATTTTTATTTTCTTGACATAAGACATGTAAATAGGTTTAATTCACATCAAGAACTATGTAGTAACCTATTATGTTTATAGGCAGTTTTGCGAATACCTACTAATATTATTCCTTCATGTGATGTGTTAGTGCAGTCGTCGAATGATATGTGTAACATGATGATAATCAACATTACAAAAACAAGTTGCTAAGTTTCTACTAACTAATTGAAAATAAGACAGCCTGCATAGATAACAGAGATTTATTTTATTATTAAATGTAACTTTGGGACTAATTTAAACCTAACTATATTATAGTTGCAAACTAATCATATTGTGAACCAACTAGGAACATCTGATCTGTGTTTATTGCGGTCTATATAGTTTTTAAATGATTTTTTGGCTTCACTCAATGCTTTTTCTTGTTCTTCCTCATCATCTTTTTCTTTCCCAAATATATTGGGATACTCAAATTTCATATCCTTAGCCTAAAAGAAAAAGCAAGTAAAGATTTTTAAATTTGTAATGATATGGCGAGAATATAACAAAAATTAATGGAAAAATAAATTACGGACGATCTGAGTTCGGGAAGTGGGAGGGAGGGGGGGGGGGTTAGGGTAAAAAACGGTTTATCTCGATTTCCGGCAAAACTACAAGTCCTTAGCAAAAAAGCCTCATGAAAATTCTTTGAAAGTTTTTGACTAACTGCAGTTTCATTTCTATTTATATTTTTACCAACCCAAATTAATTTTATTAACATATAACATAACATACCATCACGCCTGTATTCCCCGAAGGATTAAGCAGAGCTGTACCAATGTACACCCACATTTTGCTGGTATATTTAGGTCCCATGTAATAGTGGGCGAGCCTATTGCCAATAACTGGCTAACTAAATCCTGACTCTGAGCTGCTACTTAAATTTCATAGAAAAAACCCAATAACACTGCTCGACCTGGGGATCGAACCCAGGACCGCTAGTCTAGCAGCCGCGCTTAGGACCACTAGACTAATGAGGTAGTCCGAGGCAGAAATTAATTTTATTATTATAAATATGGGCTATTCTTTGTATACAATAAGCATATGGTATGTAGCTATCAAGCAAAATATGACCTGCATGCACATTTAAATTGACAAATAATCAGATTTTGTTTTCTGACTTACAAAAGTTCAAATGAAAAAGACAGCTTACCAATACAACATAAGCACTCTTTATATCATCATCTTTAACAACATATCCTTTACCAACATCCCTTCGGAATTTCCCTAAAGATATTCTGGTTCTCACATCAACTACTGGGATATTATATATTTTTTCCAAGTAGTTTTTTATGTCAAACTTTGTCATTTCCATGGAGCACTGAAACTGCACAACATTAGGAAGTTGTTTGGATTCAGGACGCACAATCTTCATCCAGAAATTTGGTAAGAAAACTCTTAGTTGTGGGTTTCCCCTTTGGTAAATAGGATACCTGAAAAATAAAAAAAATAAAAATGATGCACAGTAAATATGTATTTCAGCAAGTGATATTCCCAATCAGTCAAAAGGGGATTCATTCTTTGTCCTAAATGTATGTACGTACCAGCGAGTCGACATAATTTATAAATAAATGAAACGTGCAGACAGTCAACAATTTATTAGATAATACCAATATATAATGTACTCTGTGGATAAAACTCCAATTTTCAAAAAAATATAGCTAACCTATATCATTCCAACCCAAGTTTGTCTGGTCTGAGAATGACAGTGACACTAGTGACCGAAGATTATAAATATAAATGGAAGTGACAGACACAGATTTTTTTATAATATTTTGGCATGGCTACAGGCCTAAAAGCCAGAGTTTTTAATGTTGTCCATATTGCTTGGATAGTTTACCTAACTATCCATGGATCTCTAAACTTCTAAATATTGTGGTTTCAGCAAGTTTGTCTAATACTTATCTCAGTTTTTCTAATACTTAGCGGCAGCTTGGTAGTTCGTTACGGCTAACTTCAGACAAGCATAGTTATTTTGAAAAAACTGTACAATGCAAAATTTATTATTTCGTGTGCTATGAGACCGGTGACCGGAAGGGACCGCGCGGGCATCAGTGAATTAAAGTGAAGGTACAAAATCTATTCTTCAAAAGTGCAGTGCTAGCCTAGTGACCACCATTGGACTGCCAAGTCCAAGGTCTCGAGTTCGAATCCAAGGCACGCACCTCTGACAGTTCGAAGTCATGTACGTATTAATAATTAATTATACTTATTTATAAATGTATCGATTGGTCATTGCAAAATCAAAGAATTAAACATTAATGTTTGCAATTATTTTATTCATATAGAAACATTGAATGTACGATGTGTCAATATGTCAGCCAGTTCAGTACTTCAGTTAATTTGTGAGTTTTGTGAGTGAAGATGGCGGTGGCTCTGTCACCCGATCAAGAGTTGGTGAGTAATTTCAGATAATATTGTCTAGTTTTACTGATATATAACGGTCTCTAACGAATATACTATCTCTTGAGCTATATTTTTAAGTAGATTTAATGTTTTTGGAATTACTCACAAAAACTAGGAAAAGGATGTGGGTTGTAACTTCTACTTGCTTCGTTTACCATGTCATCAATGTTTGTTTTGATTATTTCGTGACTTGTTGTTATCCATTCCATTTCGTTTTAAAACTAGTGAAGCGTTACTCTATCTACATTTTGGTTGTTTCGAAAACTAGTTAGATAGAGATTGTAAGGAATGATTTGCACTACATAAATATTATTGTAATAAGATTTGTTCAGATTTTTTTAACAATAATAACGCCTTTAAACAAGGTGGCTCTCTCTGACCGAGAAAGTATAAGCAAATTTGTATCATGTAAATGTTGCATCAATCTGGAACATGACACGATTGATCGCCTAATATAGTGGGATTTCCTTTTCGGTTGAGTTAATATTTTTTTCGAACGCTTAAAATTTGTACACACGGCGACACACCAATCTAAATATTGGTCGGAAAGCCACCTTAGATTGCAGTATATGGCTCATTCTGGGTTGAGGCACATACAACATCCACAATAATAAGTAAATTTATTAGAAGTAACATTCATAGGTATCTAATACTAATATAAAACTTATCATTTCCTTTATAGTCACTTAATGAATTATTTATAAGTATTTAATTGCACAATAGTACCTCAAACAGAGAAAAATGTATAATAATATTACTATTGTCTGGACTTATATTCAAATTAATCAAATCAAATGTTTTTATTTCAAATAAGCTTTTACAAGCGTTTATTATAGGTTATTGACTCTAGTTGCATGGTTCCAAAAAGTTGATCCTATGGGGAAGAATCGGGCAAGAAACTCTATGGACACTCTTTAAATTTTTTTGTAAATAATAAAAAAGTATTTATTGTCACAAAGTTGTTTACATTCACATGTTCAAATCAACCCTAGATTCCTGTAATGGAATATAGGATCACTTTCTGTGTGTTTGTCTGTCAACATTGATTAATTTAGGGTTTTTTAATACATCAATGTCTGTCAATACTTTTTTTTTGAAATCTGTGAGTGTATCTAGGTGGAATTAATATCAAACACTTAGGTATTAGGTTAACATGGCCATAAAGGTATGCTGCATATTGTGAAACTCACAATTAAATAAAAACCTATAAAAATACTTCCAGTTAACATAGAATCAAATAAAACTTGGCTTTAATGTTGTGGTAGAGCCACGCTGTTTGCAGCATGAATGAGCTGGTTTGACTGGGGAAGTACCACACTCTCGCAGAAGACCGACATCTGAGTAGTAATGTTTCGCGACTGTGCTTCGTTCAGTGAGCGAGAGGGCCGGAGGGCCAATGCCTCCCTCAGTCCCCTTCCTTCTCCTTCCCCTCCCTTTCCCTAAATAGGCTCGGCAATGCATCTGCAACTCCTTTGTTTTTTTTACAAAAGATTACTATCAATGTGGATCGCACATTAATAGTATTTTTGTTAACCTTTCATGCTCAGCTAAATGCTTGTGTTACGAGTGGATTCACGTCGATAGTGCAATGGGTGAGTTTTGAACCGGCAACCTTATGATCGCAAGTCCGACGTCCTAGCAAGGCTACCGCCGCTTCGTTTGGTTTTGCGGATGTCGATGGGCGGCGAAGACAACTTACCATCAGGTAGCTGGCCTGATCGTTTGCCGAGTTATCATATAAAAAAAAGAAGCAAGGTTGACGTAACATTTTAATTTGTTAAAAGTGAGATAAAATATTGATTTCCTAAAAATGATTAATCTTAGTGTAATTACGGTAAGTACTTACAGTAGTGTAAGTACTAGCATTTAAGTTAGGAAACGTGAATAACGTGAATGGGAACAAGGAACCATGCTGTTGTTGGTTACGATTCGGTTGGGAGCCTAACTATTCTTACTACTAGGACAATGGATGTCATTGACACTAAGTCTGCATGCTTCCATGCTTATGTATAACAAGAAGTGATGTGATGGAAATCGTTTTGAACACGCTGTTTATCACAAACTAGCTTTCCGCCGACGGCTTCGCCCGCGTGTTTTCTCGGTTTTTCTGCATTAAAAGTTTTCCCTTTTTTGCAACATTTTTCATTTATGCTCCGCTCCTTTTGGTCTTAGCGTGATGATATATAGCTTATAGCCTTCCTCAATAGATGGGCTATCTAACACTGAAATGTGTATTCAAATCGGACCCGTAGTTCCTAAGATTAGCGCGTTCAAACAAACAAACAAACAAACTCTTCAGCTTTATAATATTAGTATAGATTGGTTGATGAGGAAGCTATAGGTATGTTATTAATATATTTGGATACTTGGAATATTAATAAACATTAGTCTGCCTCATTAGTCTAGTGGTCCTAAGCGCGACTGCTACGCTAGAGGTCCTGGGTTCGATCCCCAGGTTGAGTTAAGTGTTATTGGGTTTTTCTATGAGATTCTCAGTAGCAGCTCGGAGTCTGGATTTGTGCCCGGTTAGTGGCAATAGGCTCGCCTCCTATTACTTGGGACCTAAACATACCGGCGAAATGTTGGTGTACATTAGTACACCTCTGTCTAATCCTTCGGGGAATACAGGCGTGATGGTATGTTTATGTATATATTATCAAAAATACATAACAATACGTACAAACTACCCACTTGCACCAATATTATTTAAAGAAAAAAACTTTAATTTTATAATAATTATACGGTATCGATGGCTGATGATAATAATAATAAGATAATTCAAAAGATCAGATACTGTCGAATAATAAAATAATGTTATGTCTAAAACAGTTTCTAAAGTGCTTTTAATTTGGTTGGATCTTTTGTTTTCGCCACCGACTTTCCAAACTGTCTTTAGGACTCTTTTTTTCGACCGGTTTTGACGGGACTGTTACGGGAAGATGTTGATGTTGATGGTATAGGAGTAACTTAGGCTAAATAACATCAAGCTTTTACCCTTAAGAGCCAAGCAAAAAAAAAAAAATGGGGCACAGCGAATTATAATATAAAGAAAAATTGTATTTGACGGACACTTGCGCATTTGTTTGGACACAGTTTTATATTCTATTCAATTATATCGAGTCGGTTTGACAGTTGCAAGTTGGGGCCGCAGTCGTGCGGTCGTGCGTGCGATTCTAGTTTTTTTTCTACTATTCCTCGATCGAACACACGTTTTACGCGCATTATCGAGTATCTTCGTTAGTAAAAACTATTGTTAGAAACCGTGGATTGTATAGTGTGAATAATGATTATTTGAGTGTTATTGATCAGGAATGGATGCATTGAACTTGTTTATGCTGCTTAAGTCCTTTTCTCTTAATGATCCTTTGTTGAAACATATGAAGATCTAAAAATTAAAAAGTTTATTAGAATGTCCGCGTCGGTTAAACTTAAGAGAACGTAATTTTTTATCAATACCGTTTTCCTTGTTCTAGGAATTTATTTGTTTGATTTAGAGAATATTGTACATGAAACACCAATTGTCATCGAAGTAACTAACAACAATCAATAAATCCCTTTGTTAGTATATAAGATAAAATGCGTATTGTCCTTTTATCTCCGTGCAAAATTAATGTGATTGTTAAAAGCTGTTGTTGTGCTAGTCATCCTATTTACTAGAATCTATATTATTGAGGGTTTAATAATTTGCTGTTGCTAAACTATTGCCAAAATAAAATCAGTGTAGGAATTCATCAAAACGCTTTACTAAAAACAAAATATTTTCAACATAGTTCTGGTTACCAACGTATCAAGTACTAGCTTACCGCCCGCAGCTTCGCCCGCGTCGACTATACGTTTTTTTTTTTCACTTTACCGGATAATATATGCCTAATTGCCTATGTCACTCAAGTAATACTTAATTTAGCTTTCTATTGGTGAATGAATTTAAAATCGTTTCAGAAGATCGCCTCTACATATAATTTTATGTAGGTATACAAAATAAAATAGAATAGTCATGGCTAAATAATATCGGTCATCGGTATCAAGCAAGTATCGAGCATTGTTTTAAGATAGACTCATGTAAAGGCTTTCCGTACAATGTAAGACTAGATTAAACTGGATTTGTATAGCTTGATACGTAGTTCGCACACGTCGTAATACGTACCTAAGTTCTTTTTTTATGTGAGGCGAGAATTTTTACTTAAGTAAGTTTTTTGAAAAGTGGTTGGATGAAATAATTACCACGATTACTAGATGTAACATTGTATATTTTTTGTATCATCGAGCAATAAAAGGCAATATTATACTTATTATTTTATATATCGCTACCCTTCGGCCTGCGAAGCTTTGCCATTGCATAGAGCTGTTGTTACACAATGAATGTCCACAGGCTCAGCAATACAGAATATGTAATTGCATACACCATTTATTCATTTAAGTCGAGAGAACCTCCTTCACTTTTTATTGAAGTCGAATCTTGAAATTTCGCTTCAGTTTTCTTCCCTTTCGGGCTAACGTGAAAGTGAATCAAACTTACATAAACGTCATAATTATTTTGTGTCCGATACACACAAAATAATTATGACGTTTATGTAAGTTTATATATACGTTAATTGTTGTAAAATATCATAGTTAATTGTACATAATATTTTATGTTTGTCAATAACGCAAATAGTATTACGTTACAAACAGTTAAAATCATGCCTGTTACACTCGTTCTGATTGTGACGTCAAGGCATTACATTCAGTTAAGTATTTGGTGTGCGTGCCCGCTCATACTAATGTTCGGGGCTTGGGTTTATCCTCGTCCGCACAGGAAACACATCCCGGAAGAATTAAGAGGAGTGTACCTCGACAGCGCGCACGCAGTTTAGGTATTGGTTTTTGTGTTGTTGTCCCTATCGCCTGCGATGCGAGCGGGCGGCCCTTGTCCCGCGCGCCCTCGCAACCACCCGCGCGCTTATTCTCGTTGTTGGGTCCAATTCTAAAGTAATGAAATTATGAAAGCGTTTTTTTTTTCGTACTTTGTTCGTTCGTTCAAATTTATTATTAGGTCAATTATTTCGTTGTAAGATTCATTATAGCAAATACCATCTATTTTTTATTTTTTTATTCAATTGCCTACCTAATGAGAAAGTAACTTAGTACCTACCTACCTACCTATTTATTTCTATAGTATTACCATAAATAAGGGATTTCAAGATTAGAGCAATAAGTTGTACGAAAATTTGTTTTTCATTTCAATAGATAAACTTCGTACAAAATATTTTGTTTTGATCCTAAGTAGGTACTTACCTTGTAAATTTTGACTTATTCGAATAAAACAATCTGGATATGTAAGTCCCTACATAAGTACCTACCTAAATGCAATTTTCATTGTAAAATTATGATAAACCGTCGTATTGATGACACAATCAGCAGCAGTAAAGTTCCTAATTGCATCTAATACAGAATACCTAAGTACATACATAATAAAATTTAGGTATTTACTGGTGATGTACACTGAGCGCTCGTTCAAGGTTTTTTATTGTATTGTACTTATTTTCTTTGATTTGTAAAATAGAATGACGCGTAACGATTGGAAATTGCATTTAATAAAAATAAGTACCTACCTATTCACTTCTAGAACAATCCGTATTTTTTTATTGAATTTCATAATAAAAGTAGCTTTGAATAGAAAGGGTAATGCACTAAAAGTCATAGAAAGCTATTACGACATAAATCATAAAAAAACGGCATTTCTAAGATTTTCAGAAGCTTGATGCTCCCATCAGGGGAGAGTACAGATAAGAAACTTACAATATTTGAAGACTTCATGACCTACTCGTAAGCTCTCAATTGTACACATAACAGTAATTTTAACATATTAAAAATATTTTTGTAAACAGAGCCAAGTCTCGTGTAATATAATCTATATCTGTAATTTAGAAGATATCAAGTTATGTGTTATTTCTCAAACAAATCCGCATGCGCCGTAAAATTTCGCGGCACCAGATACTTTTCTCTTTTATGTTGAATATCCTTTAAATCCTTTCTCCTTTTAATCCTTTAAAAGCTGATAAGCAGATGACGAATGAGTCATTATTAACCTTACAAAAAAGTCATTTCACCAACAAGACAATCTTGTTTAGATTAATATAGCCTTTTAATCAAAAATAAAAAAATATATTACAGCGTAATATCACTCACTCACTAATTCATTATAAAGTTTCAGAAACTATAAGGGCTACCTTATAGTTATATAAATAACAAATATTATTAGTATTAACAAGTAGTATGCTAATACTAAGTACTCGTTAATAATACTAATAATATTTGTTATTTATAATAATAGATATTAAATATTATTTATTATTATAAATTTGGCATTTTTAACCGTTTAGTACCGCTATGCTCTAGTTTCGCTATGCTCGACTCAAAAGATACAAACTAAAAAGGTCCGCTATGCACTATTTTTTTTGATTCTACGAAAACAATGGAAGTTACAGTTGAAAGAAAAGTGTTTGAATTCATTGCGTTTGCGTTAGTAAGTTAAAATTTATTTGTCTCGTTCTGATAATCAAAAAGGGGTAATGACAGCCAAGTACAAACGAATTACAGAGCAATTCTAAGTAAAGAAAGGTTTATGAAGGGAGCTGTAAGTCAATACTAGACCCACATTAACGAAGTCTGTAGACTTTATTACAAACCTTTTCTTACTAAGTAATATTAAATCTTTATATTACGCTGTTTGAATTTAATGTCAGATAGATGTAGATTATGTAACTCCCAACAAGAAATTATAGATCATATGACAAGAGGATGTCCATTCTTAGCAAATACAGTACACAGATAGACATTATAGAGAAATATACCTACAGGTAGCTAAAAAATATAATTTAATAGATACAATAAGACAATGTTATAAATATAAGCCAAAAAATGTAAATAACAACATAGATAAATTATACTGGGATAGTGATATAATTACAGATAAAATCACACGGAACAATAGACCATACATAGCATTAATTTTAAAACAACCACAAATAACAAATTTAGTAGATATATCTGTGTCTAACTCAGAAAGAAATACACCGAGATAATCTGTCGTATTCTATATCATTAGCAGATGAAATACGACAAATATGCAACAAAATACAGTTAAAATAATATTGATAGTATTATCATCTACCGGACTCATCCCTAAATCACTACACACATCATAAAAAGAACTAGACCTACACAAAACATACATTCCACTACAAAAATCAGTTATCATAGACACATGTTCCATAGTAAAGCGATTCCTGATATCCACTTCACAAACACATTCTTCAGAAGAAAAGAACAAAAGAACCAACTCACTTGATGTAAGCCCATGGCTGACTCGTCACATTCACAAGCTATGCTGAGAGTCCAAATCCAAATGGATACGTAACAAATAATTATAATAATAATAATTATTATTATTTCCTTTATTCACACTTTTTACACACATATTATTTTACATAAAAAAAAATAGAAAATAATTATTTACTATCTATATACATAGAAAAGAAAATAATAATAATAGTGTGTGTGTGTGTGTGTGCGCGCGTGCGTGTGTGTGCATACGAGTTTTTGTGTAAAGTATGTTTGTATAATTAGTTACATGACTGTTAACCCGATATAACCGAAAGAGACTCAGGGGTATCATAATAAAATGTATAGCTAACAAATAATTTTACTTATAACTTGATGATTGCTATAATCCTAATATCCAATTTTATCATACCTACCCTAATTCTTGATCTCGTTTCGGGAAGTTTTTTTTTTGAAACCGTTCTTTTATATTTTGGCAGTCAGCCACAACATTCTCTTTGAAATTTTTCCTCTTTACTGAAAATTATGTACACATGGCTACACATCAAACTATACAAAACCAGTTTAGACTGACCTCCCATTGTAAAGGTTTAAAGCACAATTCAAGGGCAGCCTATACTGGTTTTGTATAGCTTGATGTGTAGCCGTGCGTACATGTACATATAATATTATGAATCACCAGCAACATGTAGTAATCGAGTACTGAGACTTGGCTCTGCTTTTATTAAAATGTTTTGTTACGAGTGAACTTTACATTACAACTAATTGTGCTAGGCATTTATATTACTAAAAACCTTAGGATAAGAACTTATGACTTAAATAAACTTTACGTAGGTAGGTACTTACTTAAGTACCTAAAAATCACTTTTATTTTTTTTCACTTCTTTTTTTTATTTACACTAGGATTAGGATTCGATTTTTCTGGATCTTTAGTGCGTTTACCAAACCCAAACTCTTTTAACAAAAGAAGATAACATGGAAAACTACCTTTAGGCCATAAAAAATATATGCTCCGTGTGGGAATCGAACCCACTAGTGATACTACATTACTCATAGCGCACCCGATTACTTAGCCACTTCACCATTTATTTTCATGCATACATTTATTTTCTTGCCATGCTATCTATAATATACCCACAATAAATTATTGCTTTCACCTCTGCCAATCTAAGAAACTTTTTTACAGATGTAGGCTCAAACTGTTTCTTGTAACTTCTAAATCAAAACCAACGCGCGACGCAACCATAAATAAATTATTATTATTATTATTACTAGACAAGTACCTAAGTAACATAAAATCAACCCACGTATGTACATGTAGTTAGGTACCTATGTGGTGTGTCAACAACAGTAATTCTAATTTACAATATATTATATACCTACAATATACCTAATAATAAGATATACCTAGGTATAAAATAGTATTATCACGGGTAAAACAATAAAATTACCTATCTTACAATTTTTTTTTCTTTAGGTAGTCTAGTAAGTTACGGCCGGTATATTATCTTTACTTACCTATGTAGGTATACATAACATAACATACCATCACGCCTGTATTCCCCGAAGGGTTGGGCAGAGGTGTACTAATGTACACCCACATTTCGCCGGTATGTTTAGGACCCATGTAATAGGGGGCGAGCCTATTGCCATTAACCGGGCACAAATCCAGACCCCGAGCTGCTAATGGGAATTTCATAGAAAAACCCAATAACACTTTGCTCGACCTGGGGATCGAACCCAGGACCTCTAGCGTAGCAGTCGCACTTAGGACCACTAGACTAATGAGGCAGTCTATGTACGTATAATATATTTTAATAATAAAACCTCTCTCGAGCGCAAGCTCTCGTTGCCCATCAAACTATCTAAATATCTCTTTCGATAAGTCGCACCCGGCGGAATAAGTAAGATTCACGACATTCGATTCATCGCGTCGCTCACATGCACCGCGAGCCGGTTGTTTCAAGGACGTTGTCTCACCTCCCGACCCGCCGCAGCTCCCGCGACGCATGGTGAAACAACAATACATTTGCAACATTTTCACGCGTATTTCTCATGTTCCGAATTTTGGAGATTACTCCTATAATATTGTTAATACGTAAAAAAAAAAAAATGTAAAAAAATATTCACTATATTATCTGGGTTTCTTTCGAATCAGAATGTTTCTGTATTGATACATTATCGAGAAATACTAGCATAAAGTTGGGCCGTTTTTCAACGAAAATTGCCAATCTTTGAGCTCGTGTAACTTTTTAACCGTATATTGAAATGAAATTTTATATTACATGAACACGCATTTTAATGATAAGATTGTTACTGCAAAATTTCAATGACTTTCATTGTTTAAAATTCAAGCAAGAGCCAAACTGCGTTTGTATGGGGCGCGAAGCGGATACTATCCTCTTAACCCACCGCGCCGCGTCCCAGCCGTCTTATTTGCATCGGTATACGTATGCAACGGCATCTCATCCGCTCAGTACTCAAGTGTTTTGTGTTCTTGCTGCCAATTTGTTTTCTACGTTCTCTTTAAACAAAAATCTGTCAATTATGTGCTTATTAATTCTGCTGACCCAAAATATGTAGAGCTCTATAAGTTTTTATATCGTTTTTCATAACCCTTGAAGTAAAGCAAGTTATTTTGCAAGGGCGAGGCTAGGTTTATTTTTCTGAGTATTTTTCTTAAACTCTAAAAAATGTAAACATAGCTTTTAAAAAAATACAGTCTTTTTTTAATTATTGACCATAATAGGTATTAAATTTTAATTCAGTTGGATTCGAGACGCATGACGTTTGCCCCTCTTCGTGGTCCTACAACATCGCGATGAAAGTGTGACAAAATGGTGAAATCAAAGTATTTAATAATAAGCTGTGCGTGAAACAAGTAACTGCTTTGACAAACATGACTCCAGAGTTTATTAGATCGAAGATGAGTGGAGCGTCCATCCAGAGTTTGCATAAATTTCTACGGGTACATTATCAATATCGTTATTATTATTTTACATGTTTCAAGCAGTGACTCTAGTGATATGACCATTGGTTCGCCAAGTCTTAGGTCGCGTCTTTATATCCAAGACACACCAAACTTTTGGTAATCATGTGCGTATCATTAATTAATGATCAATCGCATAAAACGCTGAAGGAAAACATCGTGACGAATCCTGCATCCCTGAGAGATTTTCTCAATGGCATGTAAAATCTGCCAACCCGCAGTTATAGGCTATAATGCACCACGGTAGCCTATTGCGGGTCGGTAGATTTTACACGCCATTGAGAAAATCTCAGGAGATTTTAAACACGTACTCTGACTCGTACTCTGAGAGGGAATGAGAACAGAAAACTATCAAATTATTTATAATGTTGAAAATATTGCAGGCGACGAAGGCGTTTTTGGACGCATTGAGTGAATCGGGAGCAGCGTGCGTGTCACGAGCGACAGCGATCAGATTCCTGCTCGCGCGGAAATTTGATGTGGCTCGTGCGCATGCTCTTTGGCGACAGCATGAAGCCACGCGCCGGCGCGAGGGGCTTAACAAATTTGAGCCTTTTGAAGATCCACTCAAGTCAGAACTGGAAACTGGAAAATTTACTATATTGGTGGGTTTCATAACGAGAATCTTCATTCTATGCTACGGCCATCTAGGCTACGGATCATACTTCATAGATAACTTTATTTCTTGCTATATAACTGATAGTGTTTCGAGCAATAAATGATATTTTATTATTATTTATTTATAATCAAAATTTATAGTAGGGTACTTCCGTTGACCAAGAATTAGGAAATTTGGCAAGGCAAGGGAAAAAATCCAAAAAGGTCCAAAAATCTTGAATTTGTGGTCATAAAACATACAATCTGTGCTTGGCAGCTCCAAGGGACCTGAGAATTTGTTATTAATTTCAACTTGATATCTCCCTGCATTCTTGAGAAAGAGCTCTTGACAGACACATAGATGGACGGACAGACGGACGGCGAAGTGATTTTAAAGCTTTTATAAGGATATTTCCCGAGGAAGCAGGATCGAGTCATGCCCGCGGATATATTTTTCCTTTCCTAAATTTGTACATTTATTGTTTTGCCCTCAAGAGACTAGTACGTGCGTTAGTTAATTAACATATTTAGTTTATCTAACATTGTTATTATATTTTTACAGACAACCCGGGATGCGACTGGTGCTGCTATCGCGGTTTTCACAGCGAATAAACATTTTCCTACATTGACTACGCATCAGATAACATTACAGGTGAATAATATGGCAAGGCAGTACCTTGATACTGCCTTACAAAAACGTTTTTTATAATACAAGTACCTGGAAAGTTTTAACCGAACAAGCAGTTTGCCCCCAAGTAATTTATTTGCGTTTTTGATCATATAACTAGCGGCCCGTCCTGACTGTCTCCGAGATCATTCAACAGGAGAACGATTTAGTCCTCTGCAATCATTAAAAGGATGATTCTACACGCCGGGTTCAAAAACTTTTCCTATGAACTACTTATTCTTGAAAAATAAATACATACATCTTCCTAAACAGAAGAAGACAGACACATTTAGGCATGTATAAAAAGTCGACTTCTTTTTACCAGTCCTTTGATCAGTACGGACGGATGGAATCACTCGTTTAACAGAAGGAGGTGACTAAATCGGCACTGTATTCATGCATAATATATTATATCACTTTACACGTCATATAGTATCACTTTATTTAGTGCACCTCCTACCATGTATTGTCTCTACATCAACGTATGTTTGATTGGTAGAGAATTCCTTATGGCATTAAGTTCGCCTTAATGCAACTTTATTGATTGTGCATGAAGCAATTTTCTTTTCAAATAGCGAGATAATTTTATAATCGGTGCTGTGGCTATAACCCTGAGATAACCCGTAACCTACAAAATCCGCTTGCTTTTTCTATGATATAAGCTATATTAATATAATTATAGGCATAGCTAAATTGCCTTTAAATCCTTTATACTTATAGTACTTCATATACATACATACTCATCTATGTAAGTCAATATTGTTCTCGATGATACTTCATGCTTCTGTGTGACATGTAACACCCGCTTGCGTACATCGTACATATTAAATTACGCATCGCCCCGTTGACCACATGTTATTAATATTGAATTGATTGAAAAATTAGCATCATCCGTTTTAACCCTCGTAATTTTTTTGCATAGTCATGAGAGATTGTTTGTACTTCACAGATACAACTCAGTTAACTAAAATGTCCGTAACAAATCACGAATTACCAAAATCTTGTTTGCTAATCAGTTCCAGGTAAGGGTGGACCCAGGAACTAGACGGTAGACTATGATTCGAATAGGCAATCGAAGCCGCTGTCAGCCAAGAACAAGATTTTTGAATTACTATTTAGGTTTAATATTTTGATAGAATTACTATTTAGATTTAAGAGCGGCGGTGGCTCAGTTGTAACGGCCGTGACTTACGAATTGCAGGTCGTAGGTTCGAACGCTATACTTTGTGTAAATTATTGCACTTATTAACACTGCACCCAAAACTGTGAAGGAAAACATCGTGAAGAAACCGGCATGTCCTAAAACCAAAACTTCTAAGCCACGTGAATATACCAACATTACCAACCAGCACTGGGCCCGCGAGGTGAATCACGGCCTACTCCCTCACACCGAGAGGAGGCCCGTGTCCTAGCAGTAGGAACATTATTGACTGATTATGTATGTATGTCTGTACTGCAAAAATATTTTTAATCATGCTGTTGTTTGATACAGGGCGTTGTGTATCAGTTGGACGTCGCACTTCAGTCGGTGGAGACACAACGTGCCGGCCTCGTGTTCATATACGACATGACTGATTCCAAGTATACTAACTTTGACTACGAGCTCTCGCAGAAGATACTCACCATGTTAAAGGTCAGTACCAGGAACCACCATTGCTAAGGGCGCTGTATAGTTTGCATTAGACTGTCGAGTTTATTTGTTCAGCTGTAAGCTTACGGTGTTTCATATTGATCGACAAAGCATTCCTCAAAAATATGAGCATAAACAACGAAGCCCGCCTTGTGTAGCTTACCTTGTCGCGTCGGTAGAATGCCAAATTCTAATTTATAAGGTTGAAAAACCTTCCAAATTAGAACTTTGCTGCTACAATGCTTCATGTATGTTCATTATTATCAGTCGCCAGTTTCCGGGCAAAATACACGCTACCCACCTAGGGTATATTTACTGAGTATTTTTTATGCCTAAATAATCAAAACGCCCATTGTGTGAAACACGTTGAAAATGTTGACGAATTCTTTATTTAGATCACCATAACTATTATTTTATGTCTTTCAAAGAATCACTTATTTTTGAATAATTAACTTAATAAAAAATTGTGATTGCCCGCCTTACATCCAGGTTTTATAAAGCAACGCAGTACGTCAAAAGTGCTTTTAGGTGTCACGGATAGCATTTTATCTGCCCAGGATAAGGGAATGTGTACGCTTCGTCCTACTTGACTTTTCTGTTGACGTAGCCTAATAGCTGGGGCGTCGGACTTGCGATCATGTGGTTGCCGGTTAGAAACCCACCCATTCCACTACCGACGAGAACCCACTCCTAATACAAGCATTTAGCTTAGTACAGTGGGTTATAGCTATAGGTAACAGCTATAACGCACTGTACGAGGGGTTAACAAGAATACTATTATGCTAGTAATGTGCGATCCACATTTTTTCTGAAAAAAAAAACACTGGCTCGGTAGCCACCGCAGTCACGGAGTAAATGAGTAGCAGTAGCAGCTTCTGAAAGGGTCTCGGTGAACAGAGGTTTCCCAAAGAAATCCATCCTTCCCAGTCCCGTTCAGTTGTTTTTTCCAATATCTCACAATTTTAACTTATTAATATAGCTCTGTAGCAGCTCGGAGTCTGGATTCGTGCCCGGTTAATGGCAATAGGCTCGCCCTCTATAACATGGGACCTAAACATACAGCAAAGCCTGGGCGTACATTAGTACACCTCTGCCTTACCAATATAGGCGTGATGGTATGTTATGTTTATGTAACTTATTGTAAATTTTGTCTTTTAATTCCTAAATACTTACCGACTTGCTGTACGGCTGTAAACATTAATTTCGCTACTATGTATTTAAAATACACATTGTGTTTGGAACAATGTTTCAAGCAAATAAAGAAATAAATTATATACAAAAATAAATAACAACTAGTAAACCCATAAAATTACAAAAATTACATACGTATTTATTGGAAATACCAACCTAATAATATTTAAAATAAAATAAAACAATCAAGTGTTTATAAATTGCACACGTGTACGGATATTGCTTTCAATTAAAACTGTTTTGAGAACTGAATTTCTCGTTGAACGGACTCGGCGCGTTCCTATATTGAAATTCGTAGCGTCATTTTGCCGTAGCTTCGTGGGCGGATGCGAGCCGTAGTCCTCTCGTAGCCGCCGCCCGCCCCAACCGCAGCCCCTACGCCGCCCTACGCCGCCCGCCGGCCTCCCGTCGCCCGATCGTGCGAAACCTGACGTCAGTCGAGCTCGCACCGGCGAAGCTAACGAACGTGTTCGGGCCGTTGTATTGCGCGTCTAATTTACGCAGATACCCGGACACACATTCTGTGTTTGTATGATTAAGAAATAAATACTAACATTCTAATCAGGATTTTTCCTGCGAAACAGTGCATTGTGAGTTCTACGTAATTAGACGGTTAATAAGTGTGGGCTAACAGGTGGCGATTGCATATCAGTGCTATTATTGGTTGTTCTCATCGAGTGTTGTTCAGTGTCTATTACCCGCTGTGGAAGGAAGTGCATTCGCTTGCAGAGCTTGTCCGCCCGATCATAACGACAGTTTACGGGGAAGTAACTGCGGATCGATAGTAACAGCTGAGCTGATTGTATTCGCTGCCCGCATTGCTTATCTGAGGTAGGCTGATAATACTGTCTCGTTGACCTATTTTATCAACCAGATTGTCTTACACTTGATAGTTGATACGTACAAAATCTTGATCCTTTATTTTCTGTCTTTTGATATTTTTTTATTAACTTAAATATAAGTCGCAATATCTTAAACGGTCAAAATATAGTTCTCCAACGCATATTAATTCTGTTTACATAAATTCCTTCTTACTTAAACTATGACAACACAGCCTTGAGATCGGTTTGTTTTGCTTACAAAAGGTCACATCAATGTGAAAAAATAAGTAACTGAGGAAAAATCTTGAGGCTGCGCGTTTTTAGAATAATTTTCAGAAGGTTGAATTGTATTTGTGTGTACAAACGACTGACGGTAAAACCATTACGGAAACAATACGATCTTCATTTTTATATATGTACTTATTAAGTTATTAAGTAATGCTATTTAACATAAATGTATCAAAGAAGACTGATAGTCATTCCTAATACATTTTCTTCTACTAGATATGCAGATAGACGTCTGCAATGTACATACACTTAACATGTAACAAAGTATAAACATAATAGGAAGTTTATTACATTCATTAGCGGATGCTTGCGCCGAGTAATATAGCTAGGTAGATTGGACAATATTTAGAAATAATCTGTACTAGGTATATAAAAATGTATACCATCAATAAAAAAATAGTTTTTGATTGTTCAAAGTATATAAAGGATAAGTTTGTTCAAAATATGATTTAGGTATAAGATAGCTGTAATAAGTTGAATAGCTACTGTTTCCCTAACTAGATCCAATAGAATAAATAGAGTGTTGCTAGTAATGTGTGCTCTATGTCCTCAAGGTGATACTTAGTCCTTGTGGAAATATTATTGCGTCGTATTATCGAAACTAGTTGTCATCAACCCATCAGTGGCGGCCGCTTCGCGGCGGAAGTTACGTCACTTCAATAGTTTTAATACCGCTAATTGTATAATAGGCCCGTTGACTAAGAATATATTTTTATGGCGTCATAAAAATGTTTACCATTGAGTAGATCAACGAAAACAATTGTCTCTGCGAAAATATAAAGTTCGATTTGAAAAGTTTATTTATCAATTAGGTAATTATATTTTGTTTTTATTTGGAAAAATAATTAATGATCTCTTTTTAATCTGACACAGTCATTAACACGTAACAAGTAATGGAGATGAGAGATGAAAATAGATATTTTTAGTGTCAGTTTTGTCTGCCATTGTAACATGCTAATATTAATTATTATTCAGAGGTGCACAGCCGCACAGGGTAGTTTATTCAATATCGCAACTAAAATGTTAGCTTGGATGAAGAGACTTCTAAGTTAAACCATTTATGATAAGCGGTCTTGATCGCGATTGAATGAATGTTATTACGGCTATGAGACAGAATTGCGGAGGCCGTTGTGGGCTTACCAATAAGTCGTCAAGAGCAAGGTCATGACTACACGAGACACCGCGCCCCGCCGCCGGCGCCGCCGCTTCACATCGCCTCTTTATCGCATCACTAACATTCCTTACAAGCTCACACCATTTTACGTTTTGGATTACTTTAAGTTGTCCCTACATTGGTTATGTGATAACAAGTGGAATAAAGTGTGTATTGTTTTATGAAGAGCATCGGTAATAAATCATTGTGTAATTATTGCCCTCCCACATACTTTACACCTACCACATACTTTAGGTGCTAGGTATTTGCCTGGGTGTTTTTTGCCGGAATCGATTCACCGTTGAGCGTGGTTTTAGGTTTTTTTTTTCAGTTTATTCTATATGTTGAGATAGCATTTTCTATACATATGACGATGCAGTTTATGTACAAATAAATATATGTATAGAAAAAATAACTCTACCACTGAAAGTACAATGTAATGTGTATATTTAATAATATACCTAGGTATCTACGGCAATTTATTCGTCTATTACGTACCTATCTTTATATATCTATTACGTATATATCTTTCAATAGGCAGCTCATGAACAGAAAGTTTTCTCTTGTTAGTCGTTTTCTCACTGCTTAGGATGTGACTCTGTTTCAATCTATTGATGATACGACTCCATTTGTAACGATCAGTTGCTTGATGGAGTGCGGCGTTAACGGGTATCTCCAGCTGTTCGGATATCTGATCCGTCCAACGCTTTCGGCTCCGGCCAATATAATTATGTAGATATATTTTGCCCTCGACTCTTCCTGTCTCCATCGATCGTTCTAGGTTATCGGGATTTCTACGTGCAATGATCCTATTCAATGTCGCAATTCCTACTACCATGAACTGGGAATTTGTTAGAGATTAATTAGGTATATTTTTTTTGGGTTTTCGCATTTTTTAAAACACATTTAAAAAAATGTTAAAAATCAAACTGAGAATACGGTAAAGTGCGAGTTAGCTGGGAATCTACCACAACAGGAACAATGATCTCATTTAAAAGTGGTTTCAAAAGCTACTTATTTTGTAAATCAATCACAATAATATGTAACTTTCCTATAAAGTGTATTTAAACTAAAACCTTAAAAATGTTTATATCTGATGCTTCAAGGTTAAATTATTCATTCACGAATTTTATTGACTGGCCTCAACGTAATAGGAATTTTCTCTAGTTGTGTTGTTGTTCATGTGGAAACTGGTGGGATGTTTTTGTGTCATGTTGATATCTTTCGATCTTCACCTTGAAGTCACGTGGACTCGCTGACTCATGGCATCGCTTCGCTCTCGTATGCTAGTAAACACAACTCATCTATTGCGTAGTTTCTTTTACTTGTTGGTACATTATCAACAATCATCTAGATTTCTTACGGATATCGTGGTAATTTCGCGTGTTTATTGCATTGTGCTTAGGATTTTTATCAATTAAGATGCATTGGTCAAACTTTAATGGAAAATCTTGCTTCTGCTGGAGCTAATTGCTGCATAATCAAACCTTACACAAATACCTTACCTTATAGTTAATTGTTTTAAATAATATCTTGAAATGTGCTTGGACCTTGGATCTCTCGTCGTATTTTTTCCTAGATGGAAGGTGAGAGACAAGAACGAGTAACGAGTTACGATACGGCCGATTACGTAGGAAAATTACGTATGAAATCAACGAGGCCTAGTTTTCAATTAGTCGATGTTCATCGAAGTATGTGGAATTAGGCATCGGCACCGATATGATTAATATCCGCCGGGAGACGGCCGCGGGCGCCGAGGGAGTGGCTGACGTCACCTCTGGAAGTGCTCCACTTCCGCTAGCCATAGGTGAAGGCTTAGAAATACCAGTGCATGGGTAACACTCTTATGACATAAAATGGTAACATTAAAATTATAAGTTAGGTCACTTATAATTTAAATGTTTTCGAATTTTTGCTTCTATATTATTCTATATTGTATACCACAATTACAAACCAAAAAAATATCTAAAAAACAAATATCAATCTTAATCACAGTCAGATAAATAAGCAAGCTAGGTTATGTGATACTTGGAAAAGTATCGCTAAAGGCGGATTATTTACCTTCAATAATAACATCTTTTAGATAATAACATAACTTATCAGGCGCATTATCTTATGCGTACATATAATACGATTTAAGATTCCGGGAACTAAGTATAGCGTTCTATTAATATTTTAGTCTTACAACACCGTTTTTTCTTTAGACACAATCAGGCTACTCTTGTTAATTCGAGTTGTCGGCAATCCTTGCCAATAATTCGAATCCAAATACAGAAGGATACGTATCTAAAGAAAAACTTTTTTTGTTGTCAACAATCCAGATAGCATAGCGTAGTGTTAGAACGATTAAAAAGGACGGAAGGTTGGGAAATTGGACGGTAAGGAATTTTCTTTCCCTTCTTTCCTTGAAAGAAGATCGATTTTTCAATGAAACCGCCTTGGAGATAAATGACTACAACCGTTATGAACTTTTTACCCTGAATGCATAGTCCGTCGCGTCCCTCGTCAACTAAAAAAAAACTAGGCATAGCACAGTTACTATTATTTAAAATATATTCTACTTGTATTAATAACTCATTAGAAGACTGCCTCATAAGTCTAGTGGTCCTAAGCGCGACTGCTACGTTAGAGGTCCTGGGGTTCGATCCCCAGGTCGAAGAAAGTGTTATTGGGTTTTTATATGAAATTTTCAGTAGCAGCTCGGAGTCTTGATTTGTGCCTGGTTAATTGCAATTGGCTCGCCCCCTATACCATGGGACCTAAACATACATGTACATTTGTACACGTCTGTCTAACCCTTCGGGGAACACAGGCATGATGGTTATGTTATGTTTTAGTAACAAGTATGCATTCAGAATGCGATGCTCACATGAAATATTTGCGGAAGTCGCTTGCTCGAACTTGCTCGCTTCCGGCGTTCATACTATATTGGCCAGTCATTTTTGTTTTAGCATTGGCAGTATTGTTTCTTATAATATCTTCTTGCATTATCTAACGGTGCGTTTTAGTTTTTTTTTGCTTAATTTGTAATAATATAAAAAAGGCTATTGTATCTATAATGATTATTACTAACATTTTATCACGCATTGGCTTTGGTTGTAATGTTATAATGTATATTTGAATAAATAATCATATCGGATGGGTCACCCGCCAGGATAACGCAACGTTTAAATCTCATTCATTCGTAATAGGCAACAGCTGCTGTTCAATGTTCATACTATATGCATAAGCATATAGTATGAACATTGAACATTGCGGGTTATTATAAAATAACCCGCTAATTTATATGATAATGAACGCGGTCGATACATCTACTAGATTGTTGTATTCCAGATGCTCCAAATTTAGAGCCAAGTCATGAAAATCATAAAAATATCATTTTAATTCGGGTTTCCAATATTGATTTTGTTGACATCTTTGCTAAATAATGTCGGTTATCTCATCGTTGTGCGGCATACGCTCTCGGTAGGGGTGGCTCTCGGTTGATGTTACGTCAGTCGTGTCAAATTGGTTTATGATGGTTCCTGTCATGGAGCTTGTTTTGTGTCGTTACACTCGAACGAACTTTGCCGTGTTTGCTGTCGGCGGCACTCCGGTGAAGTGAAGCGGTCGTCAACGCGGCACTGTAAAATGAGGACGCTATTCCTGACCTATATCACAATGGGGTTGTCTGGGACATCGCCAACTCTCATCCCTATAACATAATGTTGAACAACTAGGACAGGCCATGTAGTGGAAATTATGTTGTTTTAAAATTTTGCTTGCATTTGCTATAGGTAATAAAATTTGTTGGAAGAGGCGATAATTATAAAATAAAAGCTTTTCATAAAAGTTTATTACCTAATTAAAACATGACAAATGCGGGTCTGTTTTGCTCACCAAGGCTTCTGTATGAACTTACTAATGGCGCCAATATCATTAACATTAATGTATTTTTTTAGGTAAGTATAGGGTAAGCATTACTTATTTCTTTATGTAAACATGGTATGTAGTACATTCTTATAGAAGGATCAGTTTTTTTTGTTTTAATTATGTAGGATAAATATACTTTGGGTTGGTATTTTCTGTCCAAATAAAAAGTGTTAAATGATAGTGTGAAAGGTGTGGTGTTAATTAATAAGATTTGGTCATATCAACAGGTTAAGCGATATGTATCTACTTAGCGTTTGTTTATTTTATTTTTTTATTTACCAGCTTCATATACCGTCAGTGGTCAATCAATTTCCGAGTAATACGAAGTCACTTCAATGTCGTGAATTATTTACAATGCTGTGACGTCACGAAGTGTAATCACAGAGTATTAGTGTAATCGCATTGGCTTTGCGGGTTGTGGCGCGTGGCGTGCATGCGCGATCTTCACTCATGTTTGTTGCTCATTGTGATAAGGGATTATAATTTAAGCATTGGGGACGGGCTCGGCAGACGGCGGGCATTCGCCTCCATTCGGTGCATTATTGCCGTAACATCAATACGATTCACTGCCATACGATATTATTTCACTCTTATGTAACTTTTCGGTGTCCCCAATGTGGGTGCCACTAGACATAATTTTTCATTGTATGCAAATTAACTAGAAACTTTGCTATTTATTTTATACGTATTTCTATTGGGCAAAGTGCGTAAATATGACATGAATACAAAGGGAGTAATGATATACAATGTTTTTCGTTCAATTTTATTATAAATTCATATCAATATCATGGAATGCACTTTAAGGCGCTGACAACACCCAAATAGGCATATTTTAAACAAGTTTTTAGCCAAATCCATAAAGTTTGTGACAGCGAAAAAAAATTATGTTAATCTTGAACATATTCTGGAGAAAACTGTTGCTTTGAAAACACGTTTTTGAAAAGTTTTCTCGATCCAAAAAAATTGTAAACTAACCTCTTAAAACGAATTCTAAACAAAAATATCTCTATGACTAAGCAATGCACGTTGGTAAAATTAATAACAATAACGTATCATATTTAAATACAGAACTTGGTTGCTTTATATTTTCGATAACTTAAGTTTTTTTTTAGTAATTAATTGTTTTATGGTTTTGTAAAAAGCTGCGAGTGGCTGCGAGGGTCGCATCACCGCGCTTCTCTTTCTTTTCTATGCAATCCGACAGTGATCGCATAGACGTGTTGCTAGACGGACCTATGTCGCTTCGCTCCGCGCGCTATCCGTTCATTACGTATTTTGTTGTTTGACAATTTCAAACATAAACATACCTCAAAACATATTAATTATGTCTTTTTGTATTTTTTTGGTATTTTTTAGGCATTTTTCATTATTAAGTTATTGCAGTGGAGGAAAAATACGACATGCGGGCAGGATTCGAACGTGCATCTTCTGGTTACGTACACCAGACGCTAAGACCGCGCATGTATTATGTTCCCAAATAAGATTGAAAGACGTAAAGTCATTGGTAAAGGATATGGTTGAACTATAACTATAGTTCAAATATAAATAAAGTTCTAAGTAGTAAAAATATTTGCTGTACAAATGGAAAACGTACAAAAATGCCAGCCCAAAAAGCGCTTTTATACTAACAAACAAAAACATGTCATGAAAGTAATAAAAAAACAACAATTTTTATAGTGTCATATGTCATATTGGCAAAACAGATACACGAACAGTAATGAAACTATACGCTATTTGCTACAAAGGATACCGTAATTCGTCTATATTTGTAGTGTTCGGTTGGCCTAGTGGTAAATGCCATGATTGAGAACTCGGAGTCTCAAGTTCGATACCTGTTGGTGACAAGTGCAGTTTATTATTGTTGTGATCTTTTTTATTTTATTTTTAGTTTTTATAATAATTATTTATATATTTCCTAGAATTATTTCATTTTCATTACAGTAAAAAGAGACGTTTACTTTTACTTACTTAATATGGCAAAAAGCTATTAAGTGTAAAAAATATTGTACTATTTTTTGTTGCTTGTATTCTTCAATAGCATCCAGAGATAAAAAAATATAGCACCCGGAAACTCCGAAAGTCAAGAAAAATATTTTTAAATCCACGGGAAATCATGAGAAATAGATTTTTATTTATTTATTCCAGGCAACAAAGCCCATGTATATATAATACTATAATACAATACAATAAATCTTAAACTAGTAACAAATAAAATATCAAACATTGTACCTACATATAAAATAAGAATAAACACTATTTCTCACGAACAGTTGGCGTCGTGTGTAGCGCGGTGTCCGGTAGCCGGCCTCGCACAGTGGAACGAATGTATGGGAGAGGTCGGACATTCGCACATCAAACATTTTTTTTTGAATTTAAAAATCTAATTATGTACGTACTTGACTATCTCATGCCTTCAGAATTTGTTCTGACAAATTTTCTCCTATCTCTCGTATTTAAGGAGTTATTTAAACATTTATGAAATTTCACCAAGAAAATGACTTTATTGGTCACTCTAATTTCTGATTCCGGCCTTGTTGTGGTCTTCGCTAATATACTACACATATCAAGAGCTGCATTTAGTTTTAAGACACACGGTGCGCCAAACGTGCACTTTAAGAGATATAGGATAATGAAATATATATATTTTTAAATTTTCTTATAATTATGTTTACTTCGATTTATTTAACCGTAAATAGGCATATTGCCTATTTACAACGGAATTGCCTCCGTACACTGTTCCTGTACTCGGACCGACATGGTGGCGTTTTTATATAAGCACTTCAGCACTTTGATATACCGATAGTCAATGTGGCACCGCTGCAGAGATTGCAGCACCTGCCAAGTTTCAATCGAATCAAAGGCTTTCGCATAGTCCACAAACGCTAAGCATAGTGGCAGATTAAATTCCTCGGTCTTCTGTATAATCTGCCGCAGCGTAGTATGTGGACTATGGTACTAAAACCTTTTCGGAATCC
The DNA here is from genome assembly GCA_958496365.1 of Subacronicta megacephala. NCBI lineage: Eukaryota > Metazoa > Arthropoda > Insecta > Lepidoptera > Noctuidae > Subacronicta > Subacronicta megacephala. The sequence goes on along the minus strand of OY292531.1, from coordinate 9,887,458 downwards.
GGCTTGTTCGGGAGGTTGAAAGTCATCAAACTTGCGCTCGAGACGATTCGTGATAACCCTGGAAAACAACTTATAGACATGGCTCAGAAGCCAGATTTGTCTATAATTCTTTAATAAGGTGATATCACCTTTTTAAAGAAAAGCACCACCTGGCTTCTGTTCCATCTGGGACAAACTGTCCAGTTAAGTAGGTCCAACTTCGAAAAGGAGGTTACTCATCGAATCCGACTCGGCTGGGCAGCGTTCGGGAAACTTCGCAACGTCTTTTCGTCGGGATTACCGCAGTGCCTTAAGACAAAAGTCTTTTACCAGTGTGTGTCACCAGTGATGACCTTTGGCACAGAAACGTGGTCTCTCACTATGTGCCTCATAAGAAAGCTCAAGGTCACTCAGCGAGCTATAGAAAGAGCTATGCTTGGCATTTCTCTACGCAACCAAATCAGGAATGAGAAGAACTAAAGTTTTCGAAACAGCTCAAAGGATAAGCAAGCTGAAGTGGCAGTGGGCGGGGCAGTCTATGGGGGCCTACCCTAGTTACAACATGCTGGTCAAAGAAAAAAATCAGTGCTATCCAGCCAAAGAAGATGTTACAATAACAGAAAGCTCTGCAAAAATCAAATTGTATGCCCTGATGGAACACACTATTATAAGTTTTTAGAAACCCCTGTTTCGGAGTTTTTATAGAACATCTGGCCAAAATATTTATAGATTGAGTTCCCTACATGCTCGGATTCGTTCAATGGAATTAAAAAATCGAGCCGGCCCTATTTAAAGAACCGGTTCTTTCGGTTCCGAAGTCAAGCCGGAACCGGGTACCCGGTTTTTTCGGTTCTATAGGTTTTTTGATAAATTCAAGTGAAAAAAGTTGATAAGCTGTGTTATCTTTCTTTTATATAGATTTTCTACTATCAAAACGAACAATGTCCTAAGTAGGAAGCTTTTCTGTTTGAAGGTTTTCAAAATATCATTTATTTTATTATTATTATTTTCAAAAGTCTCTTAGCTAGCTTTACTCGTCGGAGAACTTCCTCATTCGTAACATTTCAAACGCCTCTATACGTTTCCTGAGGTCTTCTTTAACCGTCAAAGCCTCCCATCCGTATAGAAGGATGGGCCAGATAGAACAGCGAAGCATTCTAATACGCAAAAGAAGATTGAGGTTACGGTTGCAGAGAACACGCTTCATCCTGTTAAAAGATCTGCTCGCGATTTCGATACGGGTTTTTATTTCCTTCTTTTTATTTCCTAGATGCATTTAACCGCGTACCAAGGTATTTGTACTTTTTTACCTCCTCAAATTTGTGTCCATTAACAGAAATACACGTGTCTGGATATTGCGGTTTGGCTGAACCGACCATGACCAAGTAGGTTTGAGTTTGGCCTATCTCCTTTACATTCTTGGATTTGCTTTTTCGAATATTTTGTTCATCTTTCTTACATGATGGATTTTAAGAAGTGGCAGGTTAGGTCGGATGATGAGAAGAGACAAGTAGCAGATAGGAAATCGTATGTTCAGAATGAGTTTAGACGTAGATTAGGTTTAATAGTAAACTAGTAGTTTAGTAGTAGTAGAAAATTATTGTTCTCTGATTCTGCAGTTTCAGTTAAAATTACTGGCTTAAATAAAGATTTGATTGAACGTTGTTCCACAATTTTACAAGCCTTATCCTCGGGTTTTAATATTGATTCGGATAAATTTAATGAATATCCTTTGCAAACCGCGCGACTTTTAATTCAAGAATATCCGTGGTTTATTCTCCCAGCTTCCGTTCACAAAGTCCTCATCCATGGTGCTGAAGTAGCACAGTATGCTTTACTATCTATCGGGGAATTATCCGAAGAGGCAACAGAATCCAACAACAAAAATTATAAGGCCTTCAGACGGGATCACACGAGAAAAATGTCGCGAGTACTTACGAATACGGACTTACTTAACAGACTTCCTCTTACTTACTTAAGAGACTCAGCTCAGACCCATTCATTACTGGTCTTCGGAAACTTCCCCATAAGAAAAAGAGAGTTATGTCGAGGCAGGTCGAAATTTCAAAAACGGTAAAACTAATATTTATTTATTTCTTATCAAGTGCCTTAATATAAAGTTTCATGGTTTTATCTTGAAAAATGACGAACTCCCATACAAACTTTCACCCCTATTTCAACCCCATCAAGACTATTTTTTGTAATAAAAGGTAGCCTATGTCCTTTCTCAAGCTTTAGTCTATCCCAGTACCAAATTTCATCAAAATCGGTTGAGTGGTTTAGGCGTGACAGACAGACAGACATTATTTTCGCATTTATAATATTAGTAGAGATTTAGTATAATTTAAATTAGGTTGATTGTTGTAGTTAGCTGTGGTTATGTTGACGTTTGAAAATAAGATGTTAGTTTTAGTTTTCTTGTCTTTTGTTGTACATAATATGTATAATATATAAAAGAATACATATTTAATGATAACCCTTTCATGAATAGCTTTAATATCATAACCACATGTATTTCCGAACGAGGGAGAATAAATCTCAAATATTGATAATTTAAATTTATATTGAACAGTACATATATGTACAGTTAATTGTACATAGGTAATGTATTAAATTATGTAAATAAAGCATTAATGTAATCAGTGAAGCATTTTTTTGATTATTTACCCTTCAGAAAAAATCCTATTTAACAAGTTTAATAAAGTAAGGTATTTATGACCTCGCTTGTAGGGCACTTGGACCACCGTGCGCAGGCGGAATCTTGTTTGTTAATAAAATAAACTCATAAGTACCTGTTACGTTTGCCCAGAGATATGGACACTTACAATTGTATAGAAATATATAATACGCAAACATTATATACTAATACAATTTTTGTAGGGGAAAACCTCCTTATTTTAAAGTCGGCTTAAAATATATGGGTCTAGCTCAGGAGGTCCCCGCATGTGGAATTAGGAATAGAAAATGATTACTTTCAATATTATTGTCTTATTATGACTGCCTCATTAGTCTAGTCGTCCTAAGCGCGACTGCTACGCTAGAGGTCTTGGGTTCGATCCTCGGGTCGAGCAAAGTGTTATTGGGTTTTTCTATGAAATTCCCAGTAGCAGCTCGGAGTCTGGATTTGTGCCCGGTTAATGGCAATAGGCTCGCCCCCTATTACATGGGACCTAAACATACCGGCGAAATGTGGGTGTACATTGGTACACCTCTGCTTAACCCTTCGGGGAATACAGGCGTGATGGTATTATTGTATGATGGTATGTTATATATAAATAGTTAATATTATACAAAAAACAAACAAATGAATAGTGTATTTAACAATAATGACAATTTTGCTAGTATAAGTAGTGTGGGTTTTTATTTTCCTTACATTTAGGTGGGTATAGTGTTTTTAATTAATTTTAAATAAAGTTGCTTATAATAATTAATATTATAATAACTATTCATACTGTTCTAATTTGTTTCTAGTTTTTCGTACAGAACAATAAATACAACACAGCGCCATCTATTGACTCATTGTTCATTATTGATTTTGTTTCTTATTTGATAGTTCGCTTTATCACCGTCCATTTAAAAAGGAGCGCTAGATAATCGGAGCAATAGTAGGCGTGGCCAAAATACCGAAACGTCGATTTCTGTTAGCTGTTGTCAGCGCCTTAATTACAGGATTTTTTTTATTTATGATTAATAAACTACTTAATTTTTTTAATGATCGCATTTAGTTCTTCATATTTATTAATTATAACAGAAAATAAAGTAAAAATTTAAACTGAAATAGTGGTTGCTGCTGAGAATCTTAAAAAGTGCTTACTGGCTTTATTAAAAAACTTACAGACTCATTACAAAGTTTTAGTTGCACAGTCGTCAGTTGGTCGATTGTAATATAATAGTACTTATGCTTTAACTAATACTATAATATGCCGTTACTGGTTCTAAAATTGTAGAAGAGTAACTTAACGCAGATAATCTGTTAATAAACATAACATGTCTAAATTAAGAAAAATACTGTCCGAAGTGATATTTCGGGAATGTGACATTATGCGAAAATGGCATTTAGCAAAAATGGCATTTCGTTAATGTCACGCATAGCTGATGGGCTTGAAAATGGGGAAATGGGAAATGGGCTTTTTCAAGATTTGACAATTTGAGAGTATGATATTTTATCAAAAATACATTTTGTGAAAGTGGCATTGTGCGCTGAATCCGTAAATTGAAACATGAAGCATGAAAACTGAACATCCAGAACCTATTTCGGTTTATTAGAACAATGACAATAAATACACGGGTGACATTTACGTTCATAAAGGTTAAACTGTGTTGGCAGGTAGCTACTAACTATACTCACTGTTCTCGTGACGTAACGTTGTATGTAGGTATGAGAATGTAGGAAATTCAGCAGCGTTTGTTCCCTAGACTAGACGCCACTGCACTGCACAACTGCCGGTGAATATAACGTTTATTGCCTGTGCAAACCTACTGTTAAAATAATATTTATACATACCTACATACCATCACGCCTGTATTCCCCAAAGGGTTAGGCAGAAGTGTACTAATGTACACCCACATTTCGCCGGTATGTTTAGGTCCCATGTAATAGGGATCCCATGTAATAATAATGCCTATTCCCATTAACCGGGCACAAATCCAGACTCCGAGCTGCTACTGAGAATTTCATAGAAAAACCCAATAACACTGATCGACCTGGGGATCGAACCCTGGACCTCTAGCTTAGCAGTTGCGCTAAGGACCACAAGACTAATGAGGCAGTCCAAAATAATATTTAAGACGAACAATTCTAACTTTTTCTTCAGATTCTGATGCCTAGGTCAACCCAAGTTTAATTGCTCTGGGAGTGTTTATGGCGTGGGTGTTAGATATTTTTCTTATCTTTTTATTTTTATTTTTTATTCTGCCTATTGACCTCTTCATTTGACTCGATTACTATTTTTCTTTGTTTTTCTTCATTTTTGCCTTAGAAAATGCTTTTAAACTTTTGAACGCCATTGTCACATATAGGTATGTGACAAACGAAATCTTACCCTGAACGCCAACGTCACAAATATATGACAAAATATACGTCGCCCATTTTATGAAATAAACAATTTAATCATTACTTTAGTGTGTTTTCACTACCTTGTGTAATTTGTCAGAAAAAGTGGCCTGGCGTTAGGGGTACGGCGATACGTTTATACTCTGGCGTGCAAAAGGTTAAAAAAGTGGTATAAACATATCTCCTTCCCCCATGCTACTCCTATCAAACATTTATTTATTTTATTTCTTTTTGGTTCAATTGATCTCCTCCGTTCACCCCTAGCACCGTATTTCAAACGCCTCAATGCTGATTTTTTAATATTTACGAGTTTTAGATACGTAGTTACCTAGGTATTATTTATGAAAGTAGGTGTGAATTATCCAAAACCATGAACGTTGACTTGAGTAAATATTTTACTTAATAAATATAATGTGAATTAAGAAAAAGTAAAACCGCCTTTAAAAATAATAAAAATAATACTTACGTCTAAAATGTAATGGCCCACGTACACAACATAATAATAATGCTGTGTTTACCTTTAATTCAAATACACTCGAGGTCAAAACATAAACGTAACGCTGTGTGTATTTAGTTGGTAAGTCTATCGATGATAAAAAAAAACTGCTTCGGAGTTCGGTGGAGCCACCGACCTCTGAAACTGTCTTAGACATATTATTTTTAAAGTCAGTTTTACTTTTTTGTTAAAAGTAATTTTTCGGAATGTACCATTCGGAGTAGCGAGTGAAACCGGGGCAACAGCCAGTCTTAAATATTTTTAGAAGGTGTAATACGAATATACCTTTTTGTGAAGCTAGAAGAAAGTTGGTACTAAAAATGATCAGTGTTATTTATGTCTGGCGCTGTGCCAGCGAGGTCTGACGTCGCAGCTACACCGTGCTGTTTGCGAAATCGTTCAATCAATTCTGACGAAACATCGTTGACACGTTGTCGCTAGCAATCGACTTACCATTTTATACACCGTTCCAATGTCAATACAAATCTTACCTTTCTCTAGTGTTATGTTCTAATTTTTCATGAAAATACGGCTACAGGTAATTTTAAGTTAATTCAGTACTTACTTACTGAAAAACACATAAGCTTAATATTATGGTTATGTGTTTCAGGTCCTTTCCTTCTCTATCTCCTATTTCTTGTATATTCACTGCTAATATAATTGCCCAAATAGGTATTATGTATTATGAATTTCATAATAATATTTATTATGAAAATCATAATATTTATTATGCGTGCGTTGCGTTGTTATATTTAAATTCGGCTTCCCTCCTCCCAATATTGACCCTTCCCCACAAAACCGCATACACCACCAACTTATTAAATATTAATAGGATAACACAAATAGTGTGTTGTGCCGAGGTATAAGTTTCACCCCAGCCGCTTCTCATTTCCACCCTGAATACAGTCCATTTTCTTTACTGACATGGAAGGCGCCTCCTTTGAGCCCTAGATGTTTTTGAAATGGTTCAACACGATGCTACTGAGAACATGACTCAGCTTTAAGGTCTTCAAAAGCCTTTACAAATTGTTTGACTGACAACAGTTTAACCTATGACGAGCTCGAAATGTTTGCGATTGTGCAGAGATGATGATAATTATTTAAGTATCTGTCTACTCGGTTACATCAAATAAAGTCATGATATGTACTTCTGATTTATTACAGATTGCATTAGGTATATTATACCACTCAAGCATTCTGTGAAAGTTAAACAGTAGCGGTTCTACGCAATATAAGTAGTGGAGGTAAAAATATCATTTCTTTAGAGACGCAGCTGTGACAGCCCGTCTGAATGCAGGCAGTTAAGTGCAACCCTTTTGTGATTTAGAGAGCTCTCTTTCATCCACATTGACACCTACCTATACTCACACCTGGCTCATACGGTACTCATTTGTAATGGCCGTACAAATCTAAAAAAAACCCTGCACAATACAGTGTAGGTTACGAGGGTTGATTAAAAGTCCTTGTATTGTAAGTAGGTATAGATAAATTATATACATCATTTACAGACATCTTGCCCTTTGATCTTGTAGAATTTTATGTACTTTGCATTAGTGTATAAGTGGCAGTGCATAAGTAGTAGTGCATAATAAGTGCACATTTTAGTAGGCACGAGTCTGAAATAGGTATTCTACCGCATTTATGCATGAGTATTTTCCGTATGTACCTATATGAAAACGGTTCAATTTGCGAAAAACAAAAAAAAAAAGAATTTTGGCTCTAGATGAACGATCTGCTAACAGAAGACAGTGTGGTATGTGGTATGTAATTCCCTGTGTATATAGTGCCTGGGCGTCACCTTAAGTGTTTCTAGCGTAGTCAAAGAGGTGGTTTATCTTGCCCAGTCAACGCGACCTGCGAGTCGCGACCTACTTTGAACAATGCCTTACCCGAGTTGACAACTCATTGTTGAACTTTATACCTGGGTGTCACTTCGCTGGCCTAATAAATTCAGTTTGGCACTCCACCGAATTAAGGATTGGAAGAAATAAATATTAAAATTGATTATCGCTTCTAGCGTTTCAAAATTTAATTCGTATTTAGGAAGTTGCTATTTACCAAACAGACTATTAATAATAATGTATATTGTTTAAAGCTACATTTAGTTATTAATGATTGCAAGAAAACTTCGTCTAGATAGAGACTTGAACCCGTTCACATTGACGTCACGGGAATCGTCTAGACTGCCGACGCTATGAGGAAGACCCGGGACAATGCACTTGGTCCATTCAAAATACATAGGTACCTACGCGTAGTAGTATCGTTTTGTTTTCGGTTCATGGAAATGAAAACAGTTCAGAAAGCTTGTTAGTTTTCTTAGCATAGGGTGTAAAATATATTGGGAATAAATTGTGGATCTCGTTTGGGCTGGTTACGTTCGTTAGTTTAATGATATATATGAAAATGCACCTAAATGAGCCCAAACTCTGCTTGCAAATTGCCATATATCGTACCGCACCGTTCGTGCCAACAAATTGGCTCACGTAATGATGACAATCAAAATGCCCTCACGATTTTCCTATTTTTTTTGGCTTCGTAGTTTTCGTCGTTGACCTTTATTAAATGACTCGAAGCGCGATTGCCACTAAGAAGCTAAAGATGAAAAACCAGATAGGTATTTTCATTTTAGAATTTAGTATTATTAATTATAGCACCTGGTGTGGTAGGTATTACAATGTAATACAAGAATTTCTATGGTGCGCGGCGGCGCGGCCTTGATTTATCGTGATCTTTATTTTATTCATAGGAACTCAACTCCAGGAATGTGCTGTTTATTGATTTTTAACACTCATGTAAAGCTTATCTGCCATAAGATCAGATTTGTAAGTGTAAGGGTTTCAGTGAATATATAAACAAATAGATGTTTCCCAATCCAGTGGGAATTTCCCAAAATATCGTTATAAATTAAAACCTATATGTTATTCTGATGTATAAACAATAATACTGTAAAGTTTCATCAAAATCCGTTCAGCAGTTTTTGCGTGAAAGAGTAACAACCATCCATCCATCCATCCTAACAAACTTTCACATTTATAATATTAGTAGGATAGTAGGATAGGATAGGATATATAAATATAAAGGAAATATTAAAAAAAAACATTGAACTAAATGCCTCCCTTTGGGTCATGGATCCGATTTCCAGGTAGAGCAGAGTTATTATACTTTTGTTTACAAAAATTGAAGCTCGGAGTTTGGGTTGATTCCCGGATAATGGCAATAGGTTAACCAGACCTACAATATTTAGGCGCCCTGTGTGCGTTGATATGTAATCGTTGGAGACTATCACAGCTGCTGTGTTGTCTGACAGTGACGTAGAATATTATTCGCCTATAAATTCTTCTCGATGTGGCTTCTTTACAATTTACCTTAATTTACCTAGCCTTTAGTGTTCACATATCCCATTTTAAAATATCTATAAATCTAGCTTCCATGTTAGTTTTTATTTTAAAAACTCGGTCCGATTCTAAGCGTTTGTTACTTGTATCAGGTACGCAATTAATGATTTTCTAAAGTTATAGCTTGAGTTCCTATCTATAACAATATAATGATAAGTGACAATACATATAGTGGACCTGAACAATTAAAGGGAATTGGGTGAATTATTGTACCATCACGCCTGTATTCCCAGAAAGGTTAGGCAGAGGTGTACTAATGTCACCCACATTTTGCCGGTATGTTTAGGTGCCATGTAATAGGGGGCGAGCCTATTGCCATTAACCGGGCACAAATCCAGACTCCGAGCTGCTACTGAGAATTTTATAGAAAAACCCAATAACACTGCTCGACCTGGGGATCGAACCCAGGACCTCTAGCATAGCAGTCGCGCTTAGGACAACTAGACCAATGAGGCAGTCACTTATTGTTTGCGTTAAATGACAGAGTGAAACTTAGGTTACTTGGTTTATTGTAGGTAGGTACAGGGGTACAGAATAGTTAGTTGGATGATCATCTGTGCAGATGATATCGTCATGAAACCATAATTGGACAGCGTCGATTTGGATCTGGCCTGGCCTGCGCCGACGACGACGTAACGCTTCCGCTCGCGAGGCCAGCTGGCGTGCCTATAATAACATAAAATAAAGTAAATCACTATATAGCTCTGATAATTAGACTAAGTTTTCCAGATTCAGTTACTTTAAACATTTCTTAAATGGGAAAGTTAATCATTTTTAAAACTTGTAAAAGGGTGTGCAGTGTGGCCTTTCTGTAAAATATCTGCCAGATCACAGCTGCGATGTTTATTTGGATCAATCAAATACAGTACTAGCTTTATTTATCCCTTATTGCAACCCCTTTTTTTAAACAAATCGTAGCTTATATCCTTTCCCAAAGTCTAGTCTATTTTTGTACCAAATTTCATCAAAATTGGTTCCGGGGTTCAACTTGAAAGCGTGACTTTGTTTAGGCTTCTAAACAAACTTTCATCCCCTATTTCATCCCCACACAGGTCGAAATTTCAAAAATGCTAGAACAAATATTTATTTATTTCTTATCTAGTGCCTTAATGTAAAGTTTCATGGTTTTATCTTGAAAAATTCCCATATAAAGTTTCACCCCCTATTTCAACCCCTTCAAAACTCTTTTCTGCAATAAAAGGTAGCATATGTCCTTTTTCAAGCTTTAGTCTATCCCAGTACCAAATTTCATCAAAATCTGTTGAGTGGTTCAGGCGTGAAAGCGTAACAGACAGACAGACTTACTTTCGCATTTATAATATTAGTAGGGAAGTAGGGATATAACCTCTACCAGAAATAAATTTAATGTCGCTCGATCGATTTCTATTGTTCTATACAGGTACCTCAAAAGGAAAAACAACCATTATCGCTTTGTCGTCCGTTGTATGAGTACCTATGTCAGGACCCTTTTTCTCAGGAACGAGTAGAGGTTTCAAGTTAAAATAAATAACAAATAATCAGGTCTACAAAAAAAACAAGTACGGCCATTTATGACTCGTATTACTGCAGTAAAAGCAGGGATAGCCTAGTGATGGACCATTTGGACTTCCAAGTTGTAGATAGGTCTGGAGTTCAAATCCAAGGCAGGCCTTTGAATTTTCGTAATCATGTACGTACCTATTAATAATTATTTAACAGCTGCTTAACACAGTGCAGGAAAATATTGTAAGGAAACCTGTATGCCTGAGGGATTTCTGGACTGTGATTCAAGTCTGGCAACCCGAAGTAGGCTAGCGTGATGGAGCGTGCCTAATCCCTCTCACTCTGAGAGGAGATTCGTGCCCAGCAGTGGGACAATAAATGTGGTTACTGATGATTATTATTTCGGTGGTTCGGTGGTTTCTTAGCTTATGAAGTTCATTCATTCGTAATGATAATATTGTAGATGCGAGTAGCAAGTTTTGACTGAAGACTCGGTATGCGAGTCACACTTTTACTTGTCTGGTTATTTTTAGGATAAGCCAATTTTGCATTTACGCTTGGTCCAAACGGGCTTGAGCCGACACCATACTACAACATCCTATCTAAGTATTATCTACTCAGTGCTACAACTGTAATAAGTGTTAGGAACGGACGTCGCCGTTCTGATAAGCAAAGTTATTCGTTTCTTTGGCATAACAACCTGAAAGCCAAATGCTAAAGCAGTCTTTTTTTCCTTAAAAATATAATTAGAATTAAATAAACAACTAACAATGATAAAAATGTTTGTTTCAGGGCGGCTATCCTGCCAAGTTGAAGAAAGTGTTGATAGTGACTGCGCCTCTGTGGTTCAAGGCGCCGTTTCGCATCCTGCGCCTGTTCGTGCGCGAGAAGTTGCGCGAGCGCGTGCACACAGTGAACGCACCACAACTGGGTCTGCACGTGCCGCGCTCCAGCCTGCCCAAGCAGCTTGGGGGACTTCACGACCCTGACCACGCAGTTTGGTAAATACCTATCATTGTTCTATGAATGAATGAATGATTGGTCCGAAGGGTTTCGGTCATGGCGACCCCTTTATGGACTCTTTGTCACTGGTGATCTCGCATGGTGCTTATATAGCCAGTTTTCTTAGTAAAAGTTCTAGTGCATTGCGGGCATGTGCGCTCACCATTGACGATATTGTAAGAAAATGCGGCAAAATGAATAAATAAATGGTCGGGCTAGCCGTTGAGGAAGAGTTCAGTGATACACAAGATACATATAAATGACATTAGCGGGGTTGCGGGTAGAAATAATTGCATCTTTTTAATTTGTTGGAATAAATCTCTTATCGTGGGAGACCCATGCTTCCAGCAGAGTGATACCACGGCCACTATGTTTTTTTTCTGGGATAAGGGTCATATAAATAAAGTGATTTTATCTAAGAAATTTCATGTTACCGCAAAATAACAGAATACTGTTACTGTAATAATTAAATGCTACACTTGCTTCTTCACTGAAAATGAAATAAATCGTGTACGCACAGATCCGTACCATATTTATTATAATTACCGATGTAATATAGATGACGTAAGATGGCAGTAAAATAAGTAAAGTATTTAAATCTTGTATAGTTAGACTGCTCATTGGAAGTCTGGAACTTGACCTCGACATGCTTGATGAACAAGGCTATGAGGTAATTTGTTACCTAGGTATCTTTTCTAACATTTCCACACAATAGCGCTAAATCGCATTCTCAGACTTTAATTTCTTGTAGACGCTTTTATCGCGAAGCGCAGTGATTTATTGAGCAAGTAATTAGGCGGTTCATTGCTATAGAAATGATAAATTCGAGGTGAAATTCTTCCGCGGCGGCATTTCAGAGCTCATTTACTTAGCAGTCTTCAGGTGATTACTGAGAATTGAGAGTTTGCTTCATAACACTTATTTCGCTATTGATGAAGCAACAGTCAGCCCCCCTATTTCTAATGACATAATTATTTAGGGTGCTATTCAGACACGAATTCAAACATGAACTTATGCTTACTTACGCGTATTGAATTTTAACATTTATGACACATGGAAGCGTAACTCTTGTAATTATTTTATCGTTATTGAAAACAATCAACTTTAACTGGTATCCAGTTAAAGTTTGTTATGTCTATGTCGCAGTAAGATAGATGAAGCCGTAATATAGTTATATCCCTAGGGATATAATTATATACCGTAACATAGTTATACGAAAGCGATTCTTTACTATCTCACTAGGAATATAGTTATGAAACCGTCGAAGTTTAGTGATATACTTATATTACTAGATTAAATTTAGTGTAATAGCTTTCGGAGAGTGCGGCGCAGGCGTCGCGCCGCCTCCCCCTCGGCGTGGGAGGGGTTCGTTGTGTTTAAATGATTTTAAGATCCTAACCCTAAGCACAAAATATTATTTTTGCTTCCCAAAATAGATAAATGGTCACCAAATTTGAACACAGACTACTTTAATGTAAGACTGAAATTACTTTTTTGTCCAGCTGATGATTTTAATATAGGTTTAGGTTAGGTTAGAACTGCGACCACAACGCACGAGCCGAGCGAGCGAAGCGAGCGTGCCGCGGCAGCGGCCGGCGACGTGCCAGGACCGAATTCGGCCTATTTAACTAACATTTTACTGAAGTATTACCTATACTATTTGGCTATATTATCATATTTTAATTAATTATATAATATATTTTTATGGCAGTCAATAATAAGAAAATTTGGATTTATTTGATAACATTTTAAAAAACGTAATTTGGTGACCATTTATCCATTTTGGTGAACATTTCGAATTTTATTGGTAGTAAAATAGGTACATTTTTGGGGGGCGTTTAAACACAAGCCTTTTACAATGCGAGATCAAAAAAACGAGAGTGGACGCGGCAGAGAATAAGTGAAGTAATAAATTACATTGAAGAGTATGAAGCGGCGCCTCGGCTTATCGTAAAGAGAAATCCTAACCATCATTTTTATGCAAACCATTATGACGTAATGCAGGTAGGAGCGGAAATGTATTTAGCTTTGAAACGAAAATCGACTACTGATCCTGTTATAAAAATTTTGCCCTCCGAAGAATATTACAATGTTTTGTCAGAAATTCATAAAAACACAGGACATGGTGGTCGTGACAAAATGTTACAATAACAATATGACTTTTTTGAGACAAACCCTAATATATTTATAACACTAAACTTAATCTAGTAATATAAGTATATCACTAAACTTCGACGGTTTTATAACTATATTCCTAGTGAGATAGTAAAGAATCGCTTTCGTATAACTATGTTACGGTATATAATTATATCCCTAGGGACATAACTATATTACGGTTTTATTTATCTTACTGCGACATCTATACATACTTAGTAGTTACGTGAACTCATTATAATTAAGATGCATTTTTATAGAAGTTAACCACTGAATAAAATATGTTTCATCACTCATTGTACAGTCGCCAGCAGGTCAAGGTATACAAAACTGACAAATTTCTCCAGATGATTTTAAATTTTAAACTGTTCAAGATAAAGTTCAAAATCAACTGAGAAAATTTTGTGGTAACTTGATGTGCTGGCCACCGTACTTGAAACGGTTATTACCACTAAATTAAAAAAAAAAAATTTTGTAATAGAATATTAGTAGTAACATTAAGCAGATTTTTATGGGCACCCTGTATAATCTTAGAGGTTACACTCACACGGCTACACATCAACCTATACAATATCAGTTTAGACTGACCTCCCATTGTAAAGGTTTTCCGAAAAAATTCAAGGTTAGCCTATACTGAAAATACATACGGATTGTAAATGTTTTCGTCATTTGTCAGGTTTTAGTAATATAAATTATGTATGTGTAAAAATTTTTCGTTTTGTCCGCAGGTTGGAATACTGCAAAAACTGTTACACAAATAACTTACAGAACGCTAAGCTAGACGGGGTTATTGATGAATATGTAATCAGTAATCACATACTACCTATTAAGCCGCAAAATGGTAAGCCTTTCTTAATGTCATGAATAATAGTTCTCCAATGTTATGAGGAGGTAACGGATTAGTAACGAGTATGCAAGTGAGGCCTGTACTTACAAGGACTGCAATACACACGAGTTTGTAATCTGTAATTTTCCTCGAGTGAAGCATAGTACTTTTTACTTCACCTTTGATAAAAGTAAATATAAATAAAATAAACTTGCAACCCCTCCGGTGTTGTGAGTGCCATTGGGCGGCGGTAATCACTTACCATCAAATGACCTTGCTTTACCTGCTTGCTCGCTTGCGGGAAGCATTTTTTTCTACTATAAAAAACATTTTTAAGACTAAGTGCTGGAGACACAACCTATTTATAGTCTGGAAGCTATTATTTCTATGATTATGTGGTGTTGTTGTTCAAATGAATATACATAGGGTGGAAGGGACATCGACGCACAACCGCTTACCATAAATTCAGTATGTAACTCATTCTGGTACCCCTGGCGTTCATATTTTTCGTCGGTTATTAAATAAAAAATGCTTTTTCATTCTGCTGATTTTTTTTAAAATAACAGAGGGGTCCAAAATTATGTACTAAATTCATAGTAAGCGGTTGTGCGTCGATGTCTTCTTCCACCCTGTATTTGTATCACGACAATTTTAATATCACATTACAAAATAAATACATTTTGGTGAAGGTATAATCGAGCACGAGGGTGAATGTGACATGACCAGTGATCGCGCGACGCGACTGGGCGATAGCAAAAACGGCATGCACATCAGTGGAGACCCCCCTTACACCTGCGACCCCAGCCCACTCAGGTAAACACAACTACCTATTGCGTTATTTAATTCATTACTATATACACAGTTGAAATATCGTTTATTTTCTCCAAAAACATTACAATTAACCCACCTAACATATAAATAAACCATAAGTTATAATTTGAAAACACATACTACAAAGGGTAGTATGTGTGCCAAAAGGTGCCAAAGGCTTTGGCATTAGGGTAATCAAGTGAATTGATGATCATCGATGACATAACATGTTTTACATGTTATGTCATCGATGACATTATAGAAGGCGACGCAAGTAATCTTTATAATCACACGTTTTTTCCATTTCACTTTGTCATTGGCAGAATTGTCGACAGCGGCATAATTGCCATAAAAAAAAAACTTTCTATGATGAACTAAAGGCTAATTATCCACAATTCGCTTGACACGAATATTCCATGCTTATTTTTTATTATAAATAAATAAATTATATTTTAGCAAATAATGCGAAATGTTCACAAAGATATGAATTTTCAAATGAAAGAAAATTCCATAAAAGACATAGTAATGTCTTCAATAGATGTTGCTGACGTCGCCTGAAGACGTAAAATGTGGAAGAGAAATTCGACATCACAGGCAGTGGTCTCGGTAGCTTAGTTGGTAAAGCGTCTGATGTACTTAACCAGAGAGACGCAGGTTCAAACCCTGCCTGAGATCGAAATTTTCTTTCATTAGAAAATTCATATCTTTGTGAACGAATATTCCATGTTTTAATATTGTATATAATATGTATATTTTTTTGGATACGGTGCTTCTGGTTCCCATTCTACAAAAAGTTTTATCTAAGTATTAAGTATGAAAATGTGTACACTTAATTCTCAATTCCGCAAGCATCCAGCTGCATACGCATCTTCATACAAAATAGTTATTTTCAACGCTTAGATAAGACTTCCTGTAAAATGGTAATTGTGAATTGTTTATCTTTAGTTTAATAACTGTATATTTCTTCAGGCATACACACGGTTATAATGGTGACACGAATAGCAGGCACATAAACTCCGGAGATGAAGATGACATAGACATAAGCAGTGAGTGTATTTGATATCATTCTCTTTATTTTTGATTCATCTATATCAGTTTACTAATATTATAAAGATGTAATATTAGTTTTTTTTGTTTATCTATTTGTATTCGATAAACTATTATATTACTGAACCAATAATAATTCTTTTACAATCGGTCTATTCTCGCTCGGAATTCATGGGATCTCATGCCGGATCCCATGCCGCAGACATCTCTTTTAGTGTTTTAATAAAAACGTTGCTCTGCAATAGGATTTTTCCCTATATCTTTGGTGCATTTCCCAACACGAATTTTACACATACGATATACATTTCATGACTAAATAACATATTTTCAGAAAAGATAACGTGTATGTTAAAAAATGCTAAATTTAATACAATTTCATTAAAAACTTATTTTATATCTGAATCTCTTTCGAACGCAGAACAATAACATATGTCATTGTGACGTTCCTTTTGATGAAATTTTACTATTTTTATTTGTATTATTATCAAAAAAATTATCACACAATAGTTCGAATGCATGCCGGTCAAAAAAGTGCGGGTATGTTTTTGAATTAGTTAATTAGTGATAAAATGAAATACACTCCATGGGCCAATTTTTAAAAAACTGCGGTAAGTCTTTTTGTGGCTAAGATAACAAGCCGTTGTTATTGTGAAAACTCGTGCGATTTGGAAATAAAGTGGGGGAGATGTTGTTGTCTTGCATTGGTGTGAATTTAAGAGCTGTAACAAGATTATCCTTATTAGTGAAAATGAAAATGCATTCTGAAAATGGTAAATAAAACCGGGATCAGTATAAAGTATGGCACAGAACAAGTTGCTTGTTTGAAAATGTACCGATAAACTATGTTTTACGATCGTAACAAAACGTAAGTCGGATCGCATAAAAAATAAATTTGTGTATAACGTGCTACCTATATATAGTTCTATTTCTTTCATACAATATCCTTCAATTGTACAAAACAAACTTGTCTACATATTTAATTGTAAATTAATTTCTCTAGCACCATATAGTAGCTTTAATAATTTATGTTGTCAAAAATGTGCGTTCCAATATTAATATTCGAATCACTTTACATAATCTTTGAAAATGTGCGCGTGCGATTGATTTCAATGAATTGAAACAAAGCAGCGTCAATGCTTGGTTTCATTAAATTAATTCAGTCGCGCGTGTGCAGCGCGCGTTTGTGGAGTGTGTTGGAACTTATTACCTGTTGATGTTAAATCTTTGACGTATCAATTCGGGATATAAAAACAAAGGGAACAAATACAAAATTTCCTGATTATTTATTCTACAGACTTTGGAAAGAACAATTGTGGTACTGATATCCAACCGGGGAATAAAATTTAAAAGATTACGATTGTTAATGTCGTTTTCTTCACAAAACCATGAAGTGTGAAGTGTTATCGTATGCGAAAATAGTATTGATATTGTTGCTGGTTTATGTTATTAAAATAAACAGTGATTTTAAAGAGATTGCTCTAAATGGTAGTATTATAATATCTATGTACTGTATTATTAGCTGTTTTTAGATGTGTTGTTGAAGTGTCTTCTTTGTAACGAAAAGGGGAGATAAGGATTTTAGATTGTGTTCGGCTTTCGATATAAGGTACTAGTGTCTCGCGACACTACTGCGGAAGTACTGCCTTCTCACAGAATAACAATGTTAAGTAGCAGTCAACACGGTTATTACAATTGACGGTTCAGCAGTCAACGGTTAT
>OY292531.1:9740860-9869296 GCA_958496365.1 Subacronicta megacephala | reverse complement strand
CCTCGGCACCTTCCACCACGCCAAGTCAGTACCATACCATACACACCACCATACAAAGACACTAACCCTTCCTCACAATTCTTATGTCTTATGCATCGACGGTAACTTAACTGGAAGCGGAACGAAGATGGGACCGATCTCAAATCAATGATGTCACTGACGTCACCTCAAAGACGAAAATTAAAAATGTGAAGGCAAATTTCGACCTACTAGGTGGTCGTAGCGTCTGGTGTACCTATCCAGAAGACGCAGGTCCGAATCCTGCCTGCAGCAGAATTTTTCCTCTGAGAGCTTATAGACTACATCTTGTGAAAATTATGAAAATGTCTGTGCGGTCCGAGCGCTGGCCACCGCTGGACGGTGGTCAGAGTTTAAAAGTTAAAAAAGTTTATCCCGTGTTTGATTAACCTTTTTAAGGTATTTTTTTAATAGGTTCTCAACCCGCCCTAGGCCTGTATAGTTTTAATCAATCCGAGTGGAAGTACTCGGCATTAAAACAATGGCTAGTGCAATGGGATGAAATATATCTTATTGTCATTAGCATAATTATATTAAATATTATAAAATAAATATTATTATTATATAACAGTAATCAATCACCAGCATATATTTACAAAAATGAGTTCTTATTGATGCAGGCGTATTTATTTTGTAGATTGCCGAGTAATCTAGCCAAGAACCGTTACACAGATGTACTGTGTTACGACCACTCGCGAGTGCTGCTGTCACAGACGGACCCAGACGACCCCACCACAGACTACATCAACGCCAACTTTGTTGACGGATACAAACAGAAAAATGCTTATATCTGTACACAAGGTAAGAACAGTTTATTTAACCATTAAACTAAGAATATCCTAAAAACATTTACATAACACACATTTAAACTTGCGGCTTCAGTTTTCTATCTTAATTATTTTTGAATTTTATCCACATCACACCATTAATCTGTTATCAATATGGGAGATAATAATTAAAAAACGAGAATAATAACTATAACCACTATAACTAAGCGATTTTTTTTTATTGAAATCTAGATTGAGTAATCTCTTATCAGCAAAATTATTAGCGAAATTGTATGAAAATATTGTTATAAAGATAATAGAGATGTACATAGTTACATTGGCAAATTAAAAGCTTATTACAAAAAATAACAATATCTGGGTTTAGCTCGTACTTGAAATTCAATGTACTAAAATGCTTAAACTAGTTTGAATGAAACACATAATTAGTCTCTCCGATAATAATAAATACTGATATTTAGCAAAAATACGGAAAATAGAGATTCTCTTTGTTTTACAAAAAAAAAGGATAATAGTAGGGGAGCCCAAGGTGCTAAATCGGTAGTTACTCGAGCGCCATAGAGACCTACAGGGTTGCGAAGCTTAGATGATAAAAAGAAAAAAATGTCATATAATAATACCTTTACGTCGGTGGGGGGAGCGGCTATAGATTTTCAAAAATGTTAGAAAAAACTGTGGCATGGACATACTCGAGCGCGTCAGATATTTATAGCATCCATGCCCTACGTATTTAAAAAAATCTACGTATGTTAATCTGATTGTTTCCATGATGGGGGTGGTCGTACGTAAGGGTTAAAAATGGAAAAAAAAAAAACATTTAATCGAGCGCGTCAGATTTTCTCAGGGGACGTTAAGAAAACCTAACAAAAAGCTCTTATATATAATCTGACGATTTGGATGTGACGCAAACTCGCAGCCATTATTAGAAGGTGCAAAAAAAAAATTCGCCATTTTGAAATACTCAAGCGCGTCAGATTAAGATATATGGTTTATCTTTATGCCCTAGACGTGCTGTTTCATAATCTGACCATTACTTGGAGGGATTCGCCTAATCTGACAATTAATTTTTTTTATTTTTTATTTTCTTAAATCATTGAACTTAATTAATTGAAAAGACTGCCTTGCCTTGACTGCCTCGTTGGTCTAGTGGTCCCAATCGCAACTGCTACGCTAGAGGTCTTGGGTTCGATCCCCAGGTCGAGCAAAGTGTTATTGAGTATTTCTATGAAATTCTCAGTAGGCAGCTCGGAGTCTGAATTTGTGCCCGGTGAATGGCAATAGGCTCGCCCCCTATTACATGGGACCCAAACATACCGGCGAACTGTGGGTGCAGATTAAGTACACCTCTGCCTTACCCTTCGGGGAATACAGGCGTGATGGTATGTTATGTTTTAATTGAAAAGCTCAGGAAATAGCATGCAAATAAAAATCTGTAGGTTTTTTTCAGTAGAATACTTGTATTTATAAGAAAATAATTATAAAAAAATATTTTCTTTTGCGTTTTTTTTTAATAATCATCTTCAAAGTGGGGACGGAATGAGAGATTAATATATAGAGAAAGAGTGAGAGAGGAATAGAAACGCGGAGAGGGGAATACAGGCATAACGTATATGCACGCATTAAACTTTATCGATGATTTTTTGTTACTTCGGCTTGTGGAAATCGTCAGATTATATATTTTTCGTAATCCTTAAGTTATTCCCTACAAAAAAATAAATAAATTAGCCACGCTCGAGAATGTCAAGATGACGTTTTTTTTACAACTTTGTAGCCCTCCCGTTTCTTTACGTCACTCTTAAATTGTCAGATTAGAGGAATATACATGTTTTATCATGTAACTAGCTCACCCTACCTTAATCTGACGCGCTCGAGAATTTCAGATGAAAAATTTTTTTTTACTAATCTGATCCTTTATCCTTGACGGGCGGCCATATATATGAGGCTCATATTTGGTGGAAGTACTTAACCGGGTACAAGGTATCCCTCTATATATTAATCTGCCGCGCTCGAGTAAATCCCGAAATCCCCTCATGGGCTCCCCTGCTATAAACTTTTTAACGAATTTTTGAAGTTACCACAAAATGGCAAATTTTCTCAGTTGATTTTGAACTTAAAACGTTTTACGGTTTGAAATCAATTGGAGAAAATTGACAGTTTTGTATAACCTGATGTGCTGACGACTGTACATAATACTTTGTTAGTATTAACAATAGTGTTAGAAGTAACAAGCATGGGAAAATAAAGAGCAATTAATTACACAATCATTAAACTGTTATCGAAGCTTTATTACTCGAACAAGAATGAACTCGACGGAAAGAAAATGTATTTTATGCCGGAGATAACAGAGATCCGATTGAGCTATAGTGGAGAGCCACTATGTGATGCCACAAATTTCATGAAATCTGTAGAAACAGATTTCATGAAATTTGTTTCGCATAAATTTTTTAACGCCTCAATCTGAATGTTTTTAGGATGTTTCCTTGTTTCACTCGTTAATCTAAATTTCTCATACTTACATACCTGTGAGTCCTGCTGTGACGTCCTCTTCCTTAATCAACTTTATTGTACACACGGCTACACATCAAGCTATACAAAACCAGTTTAGACTGACCTCTCATTGTAAAGGTTTTCCGCACAACTCAAGGCCTGCCTATACTGGTTTGTATAGTTTTATGTGTAGCCGTTTGTACCCGACAGACTCCATAATTACGTCTGCTTATATTTTAACCTCCGTTTTTAAAACAATGGAAATGATTGATTTGTTCTCAATTTGGCTGTGTTCCCACGATACCTGGAAATATTCGCAGTACTTGTTTACGATGGAATTACGATTTCTGTGAATTCATGAGAGAGAATGATAAAGTCATTTTACGCGAATTGGTGTTGGAAATAAACTAAGGGGAAATCAAATTCATAGAATTCACTCTGTTGTATCTATTGGATTTCAGAATATGTATGTATTTTTTAAAGCTCGATCATATATTTTACATACCTGCGAGACACATTTTGTAAAGGTTTTTTCAACCTCACGACATTAGGTCAACTCATTAATGATTCCTGCCAATTTCTTTAAGAATTTTAGTTATTTTTATAACATTTCTTATTAAACTAACTTACTATTAAGTAAAGGAATGTTTCCTGTTTTATATAAGCCGGTACTTTTCCTTGGAAGGAGAAAAGGGGATTGAAGGAGGAATTGCACCTCCGGCCCTCTCGCTCATCGAACGGAGGGCAGTACTCTGGTTCTTCCCCGGTAAAGCCGGCCCATTCATGCTGCGTTTCTTTTTTTTTTTGTCGGGGTTGGAAATGCTTTATGCACTATTCACCGCCCTGGGGAGAGAGATAGGGCGTGTCGGACTCCGATCTCAGATAGAGCGATCTACCGGCTAAAACCGACCTCGGCGTTTCCTTTCACCACTTTAGTGCCGGGAATACGGAAGCGTTGTGACAGACCGCAGACCCGGCAGTGGCGGGCCGCCTATGCGGCCCCCTACGCGTAAGGGGACGTAGTCGTTCTGTGGACTAAGGGGAGGGCCCTTATTCCACCGATTCGCTGAGCGGGGCGCGGAAACTGCAAAACGCGTCGCCTGCTCGGGCCTTGTAAGTGGCCGTTTATGGTGGTTGAAACAGGGCGTTGTCTGCCCTGTTCCTTTCAAAACATCTTCGCAAAAGGAGGCCACCGCTTGCAACGCACTTTCACTTCCGACTTTACTGGAGACGACGGAGCGTGGCCCTACCACAACGAACATATATTCACCCGATACTCCGGTAACATTTGCCCAGTCCGTTATTTTCCTGCACTATGTAATACTTAGGCACTTACGCATATTTTTCACTTATCGGGAATGAGTGAGTTAGTATATGTTACATTACAGGTCCCTTGCCGAAGACGTTCGGTGACTTCTGGCGCATGGTGTGGGAGCAGGGCTCGCTGGTGGTGGTGATGACGACCCGCGCCGTGGAGCGCGGCCGCGTCAAGTGCGGACAGTACTGGCCGCTCGACGACGGACAGCGCGCCGTCTACGGGGACTTCGCCGTCACCACCGAGGCCGTCGAACACGAGGACGACTATACTATTACGCATCTGTTGCTCACGGACCTAAGGGTTGGTATATTATGAACCATTCATTTTTTGGAATGGTAACGAGGTACTTGAGATGGATTCTTAGTTGAAAGATTCATATAATTTGATATTATTGCATTAAATAAATAAATAAAAAAAAAATGTTTATTTTTGTCTCTTTGTCGCATTGTATGTGAGTTTTGAAGTAATTTTGGTCTGCAGTGAGATATTTTCATGTCAATGAAAAAATCATACTGGTATGTTGTTTGAATGTGTGCGCAGAATCTGAGGTAATTGTTTTGTCCGCAGCGATCGCAATCACGGCGCATTTGGCACGGGCAGTACACGCGCTGGCCCGACTACGGCGTGCCGGGCGGCGGCTCCGCGCAGCCCGTGCTGCGCTTCCTGCTGCTCGTGCGGCGCGCGCAGCAGCGGGCGCTGCACGAGTACGTACACACACATACATACACCTACACACACACACACACACAGGCGGTGGCTCCGCGCAGCCCGTGCTGCGCTTCCTGCTGCTCGTGCGGCGCGCGCAGCAGCGGGCGCTGCACGAGTACGTACACACACATACATACACCTACACACACACACACACACAGGCGGTGGCTCCGCGCAGCCCGTGCTGCGCTTCCTGCTGCTCGTGCGGCGCGCGCAGCAGCGGGCGCTGCACGAGTACGTACACACACATACATACACCTACACACACACACACACACAGGCGGTGGCTCCGCGCAGCCCGTGCTGCGCTTCCTGCTGCTCGTGCGGCGCGCGCAGCAGCGGGCGCTGCACGAGTACGTACACACACATACATACACCTACACACACACACACACACAGGCGGTGGCTCCGCGCAGCCCGTGCTGCGCTTCCTGCTGCTCGTGCGGCGCGCGCAGCAGCGGGCGCTGCACGAGTACGTACACACACATACATACACCTACACACACACACACACACAGGCGGTGGCTCCGCGCAGCCCGTGCTGCGCTTCCTGCTGCTCGTGCGGCGCGCGCAGCAGCGGGCGCTGCACGAGTACGTACACACACATACATACACCTACACACACACACACACACAGGCGGTGGCTCCGCGCAGCCCGTGCTGCGCTTCCTGCTGCTCGTGCGGCGCGCGCAGCAGCGGGCGCTGCACGAGTACGTACACACACATACATACACCTACACACACACACACACACAGGCGGTGGCTCCGCGCAGCCCGTGCTGCGCTTCCTGCTGCTCGTGCGGCGCGCGCAGCAGCGGGCGCTGCACGAGTACGTACACACACATACATACACCTACACACACACACACACACAGGCGGTGGCTCCGCGCAGCCCGTGCTGCGCTTCCTGCTGCTCGTGCGGCGCGCGCAGCAGCGGGCGCTGCACGAGTACGTACACACACATACATACACCTACACACACACACACACACAGGCGGTGGCTCCGCGCAGCCCGTGCTGCGCTTCCTGCTGCTCGTGCGGCGCGCGCAGCAGCGGGCGCTGCACGAGTACGTACACACACATACATACACCTACACACACACACACACACACACAGGCGGCGGCTCCGCGCAGCCCGTGCTGCGCTTCCTGCTGCTCGTGCGGCGCGCGCAGCAGCGGGCGCTGCACGAGTACGTACACACACATACATACACCTACACACACACACACACACACGCGGCGGCTCCGCGCAGCCCGTGCTGCGCTTCCTGCTGTCAGCGGTCGCCGCACGCACGAGTACGTACACACACATACATACACCTACACACATATACATACACCTACATACATATGCATACACCTACACACATATACATACACAAACACACCACAATTATAACTTGAAGCGATTATTTTATTCAACAATACTGTTTCAGTTTGGGAGATGCGTGGGCGGGTCACAACCGGGGTCCGCCGATTGTCGTCCACTGTTCAGCAGGCATTGGAAGGACAGGTCAGGATAGGACAATTACCTTTTATACATATATTTTATATTTCTAAGATCTCGCATTATAGTAATCTGCTGTCCAATTAAACAAGCTCATATTAGTGTTTTGATAAATAATGTATCATTTTGATATTATCAAATTTTGACAAAAATTTAAACAGGATAATAAATAAGCTTTCCGAGAGCATGTCGGTGTATGTATATGTTAGAAATTGGCGTCAGATTAAGCGTCATAATAATAATGTATGAGTTACACCTGCGGAGGCTCTCGTTAGGCAGCTGAGTTAAGAGGATAGTATCCGCTCCGCGCCCCATACAAACGTAGTTTGGTCTTATCTTGAATATTAACAAATGAAAGTCTTTGGAATTTTGCAGTAACAATATTATCATTAAAATACGTGTTCCTGTAGTATACAATTTCATTTCAATACGGTTAAAAAGTTACACGAGCTCAAAGATTGGCAATTTTCGTTGAAAAACGGCCCAACTTTATGCTAGTATTTCTCGACAATGTATCAATACAGAAACATTCTGATTCGAAAGAAACCCAGATAATATAGTGAATATATTTTTACAAGATTTTTTTTTACGTATTAACAATATTATAGGAGTAATCTCCAAAATTCGCAACATAAGAAATACGCGTGAAAATGTTGCAAATGTATTGTTGTTTCTCCTCTCGGCACGCGTTCGCATCGCGAGGGATAGAGACAGCGACAACTGTGCAACATTGTTGCGTTCGCGAGGGACACTCCTCTTAAGGGCGTGATACAGAGAGCGGTACTCCGTCCAGATACGGCGCGTATTGTTAGGTGGTTCCTCTGTTTAGAGCCCTGACCATCGGTAGCTTGGACTCTGTTCCCGATACCGGTGGATTCCTATTTTTCATATTTTAAAATGTTTTTATATTGACTGCCTCGTTAATCTAGTGGTCCCAATCGCGACTGCTACACTAGAGGTCTTGGGTTCGATCCCCAAGTCGAGCGAAGTGTTATTGGGTATTTCTATGAAATTCTCAGTAGCAGCTCGGAGTCTGGATTTGTGCCCGGTAAATGGCAATAGGCTCGCCCCATATTACATGGGACTTAAACATACCGGCGAACTGTGGGAATACACTAAGTAAACCTCTGCCTAACCCTTCGGGGAATACAGGCGTGATGGTATGTATGTAGAAATTTTCTTTAAATAGAAAATTCATATCTTTGTGAACATTTCGCAATATTGAATGCTAAAAAATAAGCAATGTATGAGTAATATAGTTGTATACTACAGGTACGTTCCTGACCCTGGACATCTGTGCGTGGCGGCTGGAGGCCGAGGGAGGCGCGGCCGTGCGCGCCACGGTGGAGCGCATCCGGGCGCAGCGCGCGCACTCCATACAGATGCCCGACCAGTACGTGTTCTGTCACCTGGCGCTGCTCGAGTACGCGGTCAGTATTCACAAATACCTCACATTACTAAACGTGCACTGAAACGCTGTTTATCCTTTTTTTTTAAACTATACTTTCCCACTGCTGGGCAAAGGTCTCCCCCAAATACATATGTATATTTAAATTGCCAAAATATTTATATAATAAGAATCCCAACGAGTCATTATGCAGGACACCTTACTTGACCTTTTTTTGAGATTACTCGGCAAACGAGCAGGCGAGCGACCTGATAGTAAGTAGTCATCGCCGCCCATGGACATCTGCAATACCAAAAGAGTTGCAGATGCGTTGCCGAGTTTATTTAAAGACAAGGGAAGGGAAGGTGAATGGAGAAGGAAAGAGACTGAGAAAGGAATTTGGCTTCCGGCGCTCAACACTCACCGTACGAAACTCAACAGTATACATACTGCTTCTTGTAGTCGATATTCTGTGAGAGAGTAGTACTTCCCCATCGTGCGGACCCACTCATACTGGCATGTAGACATGGCACTACTACTACAAAAACCTGACCTTAGCTAATGTCATTTATTACCTATAATGATAATAAATAATTTATGGAATATATCTATAGCTTATCGACAACTGTTAGATACTCAAATTTCTAACTTGACTTCGTCGTTGTTTTCTAATTAATCATCTCGTTTTCGCAGGTGATGCAAGGCTATCTAGATTCGGCTGACTTGACTGGATTCGACGAAGAAAATGAAGAAGAGTCCGAATGAAGACTGTCTCGTCCGTCCTGCGCCGTGCTATAAGCGGCAGCAGAGCGCCCGTGAGCTCGCAAGCCGAGACTGTACAGTGTACTATGATCCTTAGCCAAGTGACTGCTCTACAGACTATACAGTGTTTATATCGCTACGTCATTACCCACCCACGAGTATGTGTTACAGATCTCAGTCCGATCAATCAAAAGTAGCGTATTAACAGGAAAACAGTGAGTTAGTACAGAATGCTTTCTGACGCCGTCTTGATACTGCATAAACGAGAAATGCGTTAGAATGAATTATAACGGCTCGCACAAATGCCACGACCAAAGTCCTCGCGTCCGGCTGTCTGTTGCTAGTGTTGGAAAACGACAATGAAGAGTGGTTGTATTTATTACAAATTTGCGCCACAATCGGCTGAATCAACACGCTATCTGCTCATAGCTTAAGAAAAACATACATAAT
This sequence comes from Subacronicta megacephala, assembly GCA_958496365.1. NCBI lineage: Eukaryota > Metazoa > Arthropoda > Insecta > Lepidoptera > Noctuidae > Subacronicta > Subacronicta megacephala. Next base: position 9,859,874 of record OY292531.1, on the reverse strand, counting down.
ATATGAAACGAAAATGATAACGTTCCTGTTGCATGGATAAGAACTGAAATATAAATCAGGTAATGGGAAGGAAGGCCCCTAACACTAGTATTTATTTGCATATTATATATAAATCTTTGTAACCAAAAAATATTTCCATAATTATTTAGGTTATTTATTATTTATATGATGTAAGGAGTTATGGCTGTGTGAAGTTTTTGTCTATAACTTATGTTTATTTCAATAAATTATTTTTATGTAAATGCCACGAGATCATTTCCTGTGCAATGAGACCGCTAAATTTTTGTTCGATTTTATATACGCTGAGGTGCTGGTAGGGTTAAAACATTAATTCTTGTTAATAATTTCATTCACGTATCGTCGAATAATGATGAGTATTATACATTTTTATAATCGTCAAAGCTCACGTCGAGTTAATGAATTTATAATAATGCACTGATACATCGTTACGAATTATTATAAATTATTATATTATTAAAACTTTTACATAGACTGAATAATGTTAAATATGTTCTAAAAGTTTAAATGCAGCCCGTCGCAGTAGCGTAAAATCAAACTATCTTGTTTCGTATTCGTTATTATGAAAGATAATAATTATAAAGAAAAATATAGTATCAATAATTTTTTATGTGAAATTAAAATATTTTGATGTGTCAACAAAATACTTATTTTTAATACGAAGCATAGCAACATATCTAATCACAGATATATATAATAATATATTTTGAATCGCCGTCCTGTTACGTAACTAACATATCGCAGTAGACGTGTTATTGTTTGCTATCCATCGTAGACAGCGTTACCTTTCTGTATTGAGAATCTTTTGTACACTATGATTCACCTTTAGCTGCCAGTAGACACATTATTGCTCCGTATTATTTAATTGCAATCTTGTATCTTTCCTATACCTACTTTTTTTGGTCGCAGTAATTAGTTTGTGAGTAAATCTCATCGGTGTAAATATTTGATATGAAATAGGCTAGTTGACTGTTTATTTTATATAAATGTTTATAAACAACTAACAACATTAAAATCTGTTCAAATAATGAATGAAGTTATAAGATATAATAGGTAGGTATTTTAATTTTATGCTAGATGCTGCGGGTTTTTGGCGTCAGGAACCCATATGATATACACTCGTTTTACGAGCAAAAGACAGAGCATTCAAGTCACACAGTCAAGGGTTGAGACCCTTGTTGATGCTCTTAAAAATTTGAAGATTAAAGAAAACTCAGAACTTTACTATTTCACTAAGTCTTTAATTATATATCTCAATAGGCCTGTTAATTCTAAAAAAATAAAGACCAGTCAACTAACCTATTCTGCGAACTATAATACGTCAGTCTGTTACTAATTTAATATTGGCGTATCCAAACGATTGTTGTTAATCAGGAACCACTGTTGATTATTCTATCTGTAAATATTCTATAATTATTATTTTCTGTTCTAAATATAACTTACAAACCCTTGTGAAATATTTGTGAAATAAAAAAATCTTGTAATATATTGATACGATAGTTTTATTTTTGATCGACATAACACTGGTATTATTTTAGGTTTTATAATACTAGCTGTTGTAGGTCTACTCGATGACTACAGTCGAGTTACCGCGAACGAACAGCATTGGTGGCATTCCAAGACTCATGACTTCCAACCACGCCATGTACATTGCTGCAGATAAGCCCTATTAAAAAAGTTTGTTACAAATCAAACAAAATTAAAACAATTCCAAACAAGCTAGAAAAAGTTTCAACCTATGCTGCTGTCAGTCTTAAAAGTGTTGCCACAGTTCAAGCTGTTTTCGATGACCGTTTTCGATGTCATGCAACAAGTCAACAACCATAAAAGACCACTTCTTTCGGAAGCGAGATTTTTGAATATTGATTTGTACTATTTGAATCAAGACATGACAGGAGTGGAGTATCCTGGATAAATAACTTTACTGTAACTCTACGAACTGCTACTGGGGCACTGGGTATGAATAACTGGGCTCTCCATATGCTGCTATCTGCTATGCTTATACACAGGAGTTCCGCATTTAAGGCCTTTATGCCATATTTGTTTTAAGAGGATAGTCCTTTCTTGAATTTTAACCAATATGTCTCTGAATCTGCAGTAACAATCTTATCAATAAAATACGTGTTCCTTGTATGTAACACTTCATCCACCCGCGACCATCGATGCTGTAAAGGATCCGAAACGTCGGGAATTAAAAATATCAATATAGGTAACGCTATAAAATCCGTAAAAAGTAGTTTTATTTCAATGTAACCTTCATTTCAGACACAAAAAGTGACACGAATTTTCGTAAAAAAAAAACAACTTATTGCTAGTATTTCAAGATAACTGATAATGTATCAATACAGAACCATTTTGCTCGGATTTTGAGCGTGCCCCATTAATAGCAATAACACGGGATCTGCATATACTGGTGAACTGTGGTTGTATATTAGTAACCCTTGCTTAGCCTTTCAGGAATACAAGTGCGATGGTATATTTAAAGTCGAGATACTTTATGGCAACTTCAGTATGACACTCCTTAGCTCGCTACAACTGTGCTGTTTGTAACTGTGCGATTCTGTACAGACAGACTGTCCAGATCGCATATAAACGTCAGTCAGATGCTAAGTACACGATGAAGATAGAAAACGAAAATTTAAGTATAGTAAGTACCTTTCTAGGAAAAGGCAACGTCATTACTATTATATCAGCTCCATTCGAGTTTTCGAGTAACAACTCCCGTAATCTTAAGTGTCTACAGATCTTGTCATGATATCTTTTGCCTTCAGCTTCTGATATAAGGATTTCTGAAAAATATAAAATAACTTAGTACCTATATCTAATTGTAAGTAGATATAAATGTTAACAACACGCAGCTCAGAGAATTAACCTTGTGTAACATTTCATTAGGTTCCGACGTTTTTTTTGTTGCTGCCTGTAAGTTGGGCTTCTGGTCAAAATATTGGAAAGGTTATAAAATCAGTCATAAAATTAAGATTTATAAATTGGGCCATTCCCTGCCATAGTACTTAAATGAATTTCATCGTCGTAAATCAACCTATTTGCAACTTAGAAAATATAAAAAAATAACACATTTACCGTGGTCTTCTGATGTTTTGTGGCTTTGTATAACACTGTTGAAAAGAGCCCAAGTGGTATCCATTGGTTTATCCGCAACACTCACCATCGTTAATTGTGAATAATCTATGCGGAACTTTTTCAGGAGGGTGATCATTCTATCGGATACAAAATAATCGGATAAAAAAAAGCTTACTAGCAATGTGGGTCGCACATTACTAGTATTCTTGTTAACCCCTCGTGCTAAGCTAAATGCTTGTATTACGAGTGGGTTCACGGTAGAGCAATGGGTAAGTTTCGAACCGGCAACCACATAATCGCAAGTCCGACGCCCTAGCCATAGTGCTACCGCCGCTTCAAAAAAATATTACAGCAGTAGTTAATAAAATGTATCTACAGCCTGATACCCTTAACAGCTGTCAGTGTTTGCGAGTAAGTAGGTACTATCAATATCAAAAACCTTATGAACGAATAGTGAACCTGCAACGCGGTAACGCTGTGTAGGTAACCCGTGATGATCTCGTTTTTCCAAATCACAAGGTAATTGCCCTAAATCCTGTCTTAGTGCTCACCTAAGTTTGGTAATGTGTTTTCGATACGAAAATAAGAAGACCTAAGTTAAAAGGATAAAACTCGCGTACACAAAGTGGATAGTTAAGAATTATCCTAACTAAACCTATATTTAAATAATAACGTCGGCAAGGGGAGCTTCAGCGAAGGTAAAATATTCATATATATATGAATGCCTCATTAGTTAAGTGGTCCCAAGCGCGACTGCTACGCTAAAGGTCCTGGGTTTGATCCCCAGGTCGAGCAAAGTGTTATTAGATTTTTCTATGAAATTCTCAGTAGCAGCCCGGATATTGCCATTACACGTAACATACCAGCGAAATGTGGGTGTACACCTCTGCCTTATGCTTCGGGGAATACAGGCGTTATGTTATGTTATAAACCAATACATTTGTATTATGCGTAGGCCTACGAATAAATACGTAGACATATTGCCCATATTTACTTTTAAAACTGTTGGGTACCTAAGTATAGTGTGATTGGATGTATGGTGCTTACTCTTGCTCCGCTTCCGATAGTTTTTGCTGACGACGAGGCAATGCAAATATCCTCAGCGGTATTTTATCTTTGACAGCTCGGCGAGTTATTATGTACGGCAGGAGTATGTTCATACCCCCGTCGTCGTATAACCACCATGCGTCCAAAACGGAACTCTGGAAAGGGATAAAGAAGAAGAAGAATCTTTAAGTAACATAATTATTTCTTTGATTCATGTGAACGTATGATAGGTACCTACCATTTAAGAAATATTCGAAATTTTGTCCAAAAGGTGGTTTTATAGCAATGTAGAATAGGATATCGCTCTACATAATACGTTATGACTTGCTGGCATGCCTGCCGACGACAAGTAGCAATACCTACGCATACTGTTGCGTTTCTTTCGGTTATGTGAAGCACCGGAGGGTCAATTACTCTCACAGTCCCCTTCCTTCTTCTTTTCTCATTTTCCTTCATTTTTTATGATTTTTTTTTTCGATTTGTTAAACAATGCAAAGGAGGGTCACATGCTCTTCCGTCGTAAATTGTAAAAAAAGCCAAACAACACCAACTTGCGTCCGAACTACATATTACAGTCATAGGAACACAAGTCTAAGTCGTAAAATAAACCTTAGTTAGGTTTGATTAGGTATGTTATTACGTGATTGAGAGTGAAAACTTTGTAGGATCCAAATCTGAGCCGACGAGACGTCGTTGAGGTGCCTTGCTGCTTGGACGTCATCCCTTCGTTGCTGGTAGTGCCTGGAATTGATTGTTACAATACGTCTAAAACAAAACGTAACATTTAGGCACTTCCACAGCAAATTCGAAACAAAAATTATAATGAATTGAAACTCCATACAAGTCACCATACTTTACATAATTCAAAATAATTTATGTAGAAACGCATCATTGTTATGCTTTAAAGTCTGCTTAATTCTGTTAAAACCTAAGAATTAATTATCACTTAATTATCAGTATATTTATTTGTAAACTGTATTTAACAAGGTATAATCATACCCTTTTTCTCTAATTCGGTGTGGGTTTTGTATTGTTCGTAATGTATTATATCTTCCTCGGAGTCACTGCTCATGACTGAGATTGTTCGTGCGTGCGCGGGCTCGTCCACTTGCATGGCTGCTGCACTGGCGGAGGTCAAAGGTTCGATAAACCGCTTGGGAGGTCTCATATTTGCTGGCACTCGCAATATCGCCACTGCTAGGTCCAATTCGAAAGTCAACCTATGAACATAAGTATGGTACCTTAGTCTAAAATACTATACTGCTTTTGACGTAAATAATTAAAGAAATGTTTTCAGATTGGACTGCCAAGTCCCGAGTTCCAATCCAAGGCACCAAGGCGCGGCGTGTGAAGACTGCCAACCCGTAGTAGGTAGGCTGGCCTGGTAGACTATAAGTAGACGAATCCTTTTCGCTCTGAGTTCTCACATAAACAAACATAAGTAATACTAGTATTGTGGGGTACGGGCAATGACTAGTTTATATATCATTGGGTACGGATCGACTTATTAACCTTTTTATTGAAGTCTTTAAATAACGATGCTTGACTAACCGAACCATTCTGTAATAACTGAGGAGATGTTGATGCTGGCACTTCTCCCAGTTGTGCTTGTAACCTAGAAGCAAAATGTTTGGTGAAACCCGGCCGAGCCCCGACGATTGCACCAGCGCTTCCAAGCCCTTCTCGTAGTCGAACCCTTGCAATAGCACATAGAAACCGCGCAACTTATGCGCGCGCATCCACTCCTCACCCATGCTGCGCCGATAATAGCGCTCCATTGGTGATAGTTTGTTCTGAAATAAATAAATAAATTACTTAAAGGTATATAATACTAGCTGTATCACTCACATACCGAAGGACTTTTTGAGATAAAAGGTGGCCTATGACGAAAATGTCCGCGCTTTTTTTTTCAGATTTAGCTGCAGTTTTTTTAAATTTTAACCGTTCAATCAGTATTCCTATCGAACCCAATGAGATTCTTAATAAAATAATTAAAAAAACTTTTTTATTTCACTCAAAACAGCAATGTATCTAAATAAAACAGCGCGTTTATAAATTGTCAATAAAATTTATGTAACCGAGGTTAATGACTTCCGTGATTGTATATATGAAAAAGGCATTCGGTGTGACCTTCTCACGATTTTTACAAGTCGATTTCTCTTTCAGCCTTTATAGTACAAAACCGGACTCCCATAAGACGGGTTGGTGAGAGAAAGTTACAGGATTCTTAATTTTTCCATTGTTTATGTCTTAATCCTAGTCTACATACCAGCTTTCTAGGACTGCTGAAGTACCCTAGAGGCTTTGGTGATCATGAGATAATAATAATACTTAAACCATTAATTTTCAGGCGTCTATAGCTCATAGAGCTAACATATAAAAATATATAAAAAATATTGCTATAATGCTTACAGGTTCAATGTCTGCTGCGACCATGAACGATCCAATCTGTGTGATGAGGGCCGCCACGTCCAGGAGCCACGGTCTTTTGTCGGGCTTCCCGGCCAACACTAAGAGCTGAGGGTTAAACGACCTGATATGCGTGGTGCGTTGAGATATTTGCAATATAGAGGTTATAGTTTCTTGGTAACGTTGCGCGTCAGTACTACCACTCCAAGTGGTTTCTGAAACATTAAAAGCAGTGCCAGTGTAGATCGCACATTACTACTCGTAGTAAGTATACTTGTTAACCCCTCGTGCTAAACGCTTGTGTTACGAGTGGGTTCACGTCGGTAGTGCAATGGATGGTTTTTAAACCGGCAACCACATGATCGCAAGTCCAACGCCCTAGCCATTAGGCTGAGGCCGTATGTTTAGGTCCCATGTACTAATAGGGTGGGAGCCTATTGCCTTATGTGCGGTTCATTTGGCGTCTGCAATTAATTATGATTAATCGTTACGGATCACTGAGTCAAATCCTAAAATTCTGTTTATAAATACTAAGTATACCTGGTTTCCTGTACAGCACCAAGAGATAGAGTGTGATGAAAATAAATGTAGTGAGCAGCGCCATCACCCAGCTTATGATCATCATTATAATGATGCATAGCAAAAATCCCACCAACGACACCCACGTATTGTAGTACTGTAAATTACAAACGACAAGTAAAAATAAACAGTACTTATATAAAAAAGCTTTAGCTACTTAGGTACATTTAGCAATGAACCAAGCTCTGTCTTTGAAAGATCGCAAAAACATCCTGCAGGCTACTGAAACAAGCAAATGTGGATATAAACTTTGTGACTAATTTCATTAGTAAAATCTCGGCCAATATACAAACAAACAATGAAATTAACCAGTCTTGTAGATTAATAAAAATGGTTACTAGCCCAGAATTGGGAGTTAGACTTACCTCCTAAAAAGTTCCGTACCTTATACTTAGTAGGTACTGTATCATTGAAAAAAGAGCTTTCTAGTGAAAGTTCAGGGGTGTGCTCGAATACCCAGTCGTTGAATAATAAAAGTTTTAGATGAATGCATAAACGTGCGTTCTGAGCACGGAAGAGATAAATAAGATTGGAATGGCCCTAGCTGCTATTTTGTACTAGGACCAGTGTCGCCGCTTTACTCCCACTATTTCAATTCTCAAACATACGCAACATTATCTTTACAAGCTTTTCACACACAATCAAATCACACACACATAAATCTGTGGGCAGCAATTTGTTCACACACTAGCACCAAGCACCCGTAGGCATAAGACACACACACGCAACAAGCATACGCTAGTGCTTGAAAAGCCGATATTTTTTATCGATAAATTCTGTCTGTTATGTATTTTTATATTGAATGGGTAAAAGTGAAACATAAAAATCAAGAACTATTTTTATTTAATATTAATTGATTTAAAAGAAACTATGTCCTTGGAACAAAACGTAATCATTAAGCAATTGGGGGAAACCTAACATAACATAACAGAATTATAACATAACATTATTAAGTTATTTTAGTGAAGGGAAAATTCGACCGCGGGCAGGATTCGGTCCTAGCGTCTGGTGTACTTAACCAGTAGACGCAGGTTCGAATCCTGCCCGCGGTCGTATTTTTCCTTCACTAAAATAACTTGATAATCTTTGCATGGACAATGCCTAAAAATAGACAAAAAAAAAGATAACATTATTATAATTAACTAGGTGACCCGGCAGACTTCGTACTGCCTAATTAAATTGCAATAAAGTCCTGTCAAAATGATTTGTAATGTGACATTTTTAATAAAGTGCAAATTGACTCTTTGACGTTAGGAACATACCTACATTGTTTAAACAACAGTGAGTGCTTGTAATTCAATATGAACTTTATACAATAGCAATAAAGCTCGTTTTAGTTAGATAACGTTTGTATGGGAAAAAGAAAAGGGCTGTTTTTAGGGTTTTTCCGGCAATTATTCGAATTTTTCTCGCCGTAAAAACCATCTTTGGACTTCAACAAACATTTTAAAAAAAGAATTGGCCAAATTGGTCCAGGCGTTGTTGAGTTATGCACTTACCAACACATTTTGCGATTCATTTTTATATTATAGGTTGCATAAATAATATATAGAATAGAATCAAATATTAAAGCATATATAAAATAGTAGGTATAGTATTTGACTAGACTATATTGTATCTATTCAGTATTAAAATCTAAGTAAAATCAAATGGTCTACATGCCGCTTCATCTTCATTCATTCAATTATTCATATAATATAAAATACATCTAACTAAAAACATACTCTCATCAATTAAATATAATGTACCTATACTTAATATTTCAAAAATAATCTTTGTCAAACGTAAATATAGTTGAGAATGATTTAACTACACGATGCTTGATTTAACTACACGGTCACCTCGATATCGATAGATGTACGCCGTGCATCACTTACGGCCAACCCCGGTAAACGACGAACAACGGCCATGGTTGAAGTGTAGAGAACGCAATGTATGCAGTACATTGCAAGCGGACTACGACATCGCGTTGATTAAGCGCGAACACATCGGGCAATGTATTTTATTTATAACTTGTTGCAATAATATGATTGATGTTTGGAATTTCATATTGATCAGTATATTTTTATGTTTTTACCAATTATTTTGTAAATAAATGCTATTTTTGACTTACAGACGGAAAGGTATACCTCCTCGCTATATACTGGAGGTCTGATAATTTGTCTATCACATAAGAATAACACAACAAGGCATTTTAAAGCGGAGCTGTGTTCTCTGAAGTAGTCCTAAGCACACTAAACGCGGCGAATGTATGATTCGGGCGAGTTATGATCGTCTAATCGAAACTGTGGCGCGCCTGCCCCGCCCACATGGCCATTCCAATCTTATTTATCTCTTCCGTGGTTCTGAGCAATACAACTCAATAAGTTCTAAAAAACTGATAATTCATCAACTTCTCTACTTTTTTTTATCAGCTCGGTTGATTCCACTACAGGGCCTCCCTACCCTCCTTCCATTTCTCACGATTCAATACCATTAAGTATTAACAACCGAATTTCCAGTTCATCCCGCCATTTCCGCCTGGGCCTCCCGGGTTTTCTAACGCCTTGTGGGCTCCTCTCTATGGTAAGTCTAGCCCTCCTTATAAAGGAAAATGAAATAGTTACCTTGAATTGTGGCCGCCAGCTGATTGGTTTGAAGAAAGCCGCGTGGAATGTGCAGAAGTTGATGAGTGCATACGAAGCGAGGTAGAAGTTGGTAATCAATGGCGCGATCGTGTTCAAATCAGCTGTAAGAAATATAATTAAAAAATCTGATCTACCATCATACGAAGGGCAGAGATGTACTAATGTACACTCACATTTCGCCGGTATGTTTATATCCTATGTAATAGGAGGCGAGTCTATTGCCATTTTAAACCGGGCAAACAAATCCAGACTCCGAACTGCTACTGAGAATTTCATAGAAAAACCCAATAATAAAAACATAAGTAATAAAAAACGATTACCTATGAGTAAGAAGCACACCGACACTAAGAAAGTCAGCACATATCCTCTGTATGGTTCACCGTGCGCACCGTATCGTTTGGAGAAGAATATGAGGCCAGGATATATCTGGTCAAAGCCAAGAGCTTGGATCAGCCGCGGTACCGACAGCAGGTTCGTCAGTGCAGTAGACAGAGTCGCCGCCCAGCAACCCCCGTATATAAGAGGACCCCAAAATGCCATTAGGTTCATAATCTGGAAAATTTAACCAGGGACTGGGTTAAGTTATTTTAGTGAAGGAAAAATACAACCGCGGACAGGATTCGAACCTGCGTCCTCTGGTTAAGTACACCAGACGCTATGACCGCTAAGCCACCGCGAGTCCTACGCGGTCGTATTTTTCCTTCACTAAAATAACTTCATAATCTTTGCATGAAAAATGCCTAAAACATACGAAAAGATAGTTACAGGGACTGGGTTATTGCGGACATGGTAATAAGCAATTTATGAAGTAAACTATACCCGAACGTGAAGATATCGAACGAGTGACGATCGGATTAGGAAAACGAAACGTATTGAGAATAAGTGTGATAAACGGTCAGTAACTTCACTTCAAAACTTTATCCTCAAGGTAAGTGACATTGTAAGTAATCCGGTAAACGCTACCAAGAGAAAATTGTATGTATTTAGTACGTAGTGGTTTCGAGTCTTTTCTCTGCAAGGCATACTTTATGCCTTGCAGAGTTATAGGCGGTCTTGTTTGGCGGTTTCGTTAGGCTTTTTAAGCCAAGTAGGAAGAGACGAAAGATAAATGTATGGAAATCAGAAATTACTTCATAATTATTATGTAGTCCATAGTCGCAATTAGGCTTGCAGCTGTCTATCGTGCCGTTCGCGAGGTCGCCGACGTTCCCGGACGCATCCCGCAGTCCGCCCACGCCGGATAACGCTGCCATCGTCAGGTATGATGTTATAGATATAGCTAAAGCTAACAGCGTTCCTTTAGGGATAGCGGTTGCTGGGTCCTAGGACATAAATTTACAATTATATTTCTTTATACTTAAAAAGAACCTGTACTTACATAGCGTGGGTACACAGAATAACACATATACGAACATCCCGACCCTGTACGTGACAGACATATATATATTTGTTCCATTCGGTGATCAAACCCGCGACATGTGACGCAGAAACCGATCACATGGCCACTATGCCAAACACGTCATCTAAAAAACGACACGACGAGTAGATACATCGAGCTATGTAAACCGCGGGGGCACAGCTAGTATTAGGTACCTAATATAATACAACAGGGCGAACATGGTCGATGTTGTGATTTTGTGAAGAGACTTGCGAATATAAAACTAAATAAAAAACCTTTAAAACCTTATTACCTTCAGGTCACCACAAATATTGGCGCCTGCTTGTACACCGGTTACAGCAGGAAAGTATATAGCAAACACGCTGAAGAAATTGTGGTATTCACCCTCGCTGAACCGGAAATCGGGAAGCCAGTTTCTTTGAGCACCCTCTACTAGAAAATATAAACATACTGACAGCTTTAAAAGGTTCCTAAGAAAAGTTTCACTTTCACATATAGATAATGCTATATACAATATAGGATGAGTAAATGTATGATTAAAGTGCACTTACAACTTAGTCCAACGAAACCTTCAGCTTTTATTTGATCTGATTTCGGTCCCAGGGCAGAGCCAACAACAAAATTTACAATTGCTGTGACAATTATAATAATCAAAAAGTTCTGAAAAAAGACAACAAGTAACATATATAGCTTATTCTATATATGTACAGTACTTAATATATATAGCATCCTCCTTCTGCATCAATTATCTATCCTAGCAGCCTTTTTTTGGATGGTTAAAAATAATTTCGTGGTTTTTTGTAAACCAATTGCTATCACCATAAAATAGTTATAGATTGACGATCTAACGCTTACTTGTGTTTTAGTTTCCCAGTCCATGCCAACAGCACATATGACGCACATTAAAAATAAAGAAAAGGCGCCAATGATACGGGTATCGTTAGGACCATTATCTATTATTTTAAGGCTATATTTTTTGAGCAACTCGTTGAGGGAGTCGCAGAACCCGATGGTGTTCATACTAGCCGCTACGGCATTAGCAAACGCGAATATTATTCCGACTGATGCACCTAGCTCTGCGCCCAAGGACCTCGACACCAGGAAATATACGCCTCCTAGGGATATCAAAATGTAAATAATTAAAAAATTATAAAAAAACAACGTTCAATAACAAAATTAGTCAAATAAACTCGACTGTGGAAAAAAAATATTGGAATTCGTGGAACAGGAAATTTTCCTATGTCCAGAAACAGCGGTTTCTAGTTACCAAGTATAGCAGTTACCGGGAAATTTCTTGTTTTCATGCATTTGAGTTGTTTTTTTTTAGTCAATTTAAAGTTCGTATCTTTACCTCCCTGTAGTTGCCCGTTGGTGCAAATAGCACTCAAGGAGAGCGTGGTGATGACACAGACTACGCCGGCGATGAAGATGATGACGACGGAGAGCACGATGCCCGCCTGCGCCACGATCCACGCCATACGCAGAAATAGCATCACGCCCCAAATGTTCAGTAGACATGGTATAAGGACGCCCTGTTATTGGTACAGAATCTCAAGACTTTTTTGTGAGACTAACGCACGGCAATTCATTTTTGTATATTACGGTTTTATAAGTAATTTATATACCTACCTAATAAAATTACTTTATTATGGGGATAAAATTACCTCTTTTGATTTTAATGTGATTTTTATTGCAAAATGAGTAGATAAGATTAATAAATGAGAGAATGACGTAGAGGAATATGGCCAACTGCCTCATTAGTCTAGTGGTCCTTAGCACGACTGCTACGCTAGAGATCCGATGATGATGGGTTCGATCCCTAGGTCGAGCAATAGCAGCTGGGAGTCTGGATTTGTGTCTGGTTATTGGCAATAGGCGCGCTCCCTTTTACATGGTACCTAAACATAGTGGCGAAATGTGGGTATACATAAGTACCTACACCTGTGCCTAACCTTTCAGGGAATACAGGCGTGATGGTATGTTATGTCATGAATATGGCCAATTTATTAAATTCCTCCAAAACAAATTCATATTCACCAAAAGCGGCCTTTTCAGCCCCATATAAAGATACTGTTATTATATGATTATATTCTTACATACCCGTACTCACAGATCCCAGACACTATCAGCATTTTAATATAGGTCTTTGTTATTTTCAATTAACCTTTTCTTTATTATTTCTTTTTATATAAGTAAAAATAGTAATAAGCATAAAAAAAAAACATTATTATCATCTAAGTTATGGAAGAGGGGAGTGTCCTAATACAGGCATTTAATTGCTTAAAAGGACACTTCAATCACTACTATTTTGTACAAACCTTTAAATGAAATAAACTATTTGTATTTGTATATATATATATATATATAAATATATATATATATATATATAATTTTATACTTATATATATATATATATATATATATATATATATATATATATATATATATATATAAGTATAAAATTTATTCGTCGAGAAAAACAAATCTCCTGTTCGTACCTGTATCCATCCTAGCTTAATACCTCCGTATGTAGTCAGCTCGGGAGTCGGCGTATGTATGCGTCCTGGGTTTACCTAGGTAGTCACACAAATAAGTTATTGTATCTAGTCTCAACTCTATTCGAATGAAGCAGAAATTAGTAGTGAATCAATTATTTTATTAACAGGTTCTTGGAAGTTCGGATGTAATATTTAACTTTGCATGTTTGAAATTGCTCGTTCCAAACGCTAAAGGTAAGTCGCTTGTTTTTTTCGCACGAATGCAAAGAATTTACGACACTTATCCGAGTTTATTTAGCACTGCAAAACATCGTGCGGACAATTTCACGAGAGACAGACGTCGTTATTAGGTAGGTATTTCCAAAAGACGCGCTACAAGAAATTTAGTTATTCAGCAGCAAGCAACCAATGACAAGGGTTCCTGGTTGTGCTAGTTTATGGTTATAAACCAGGCTTATTAAAAACCCAAACCACATAAATAGAATAGTGCGTATCAAACTTTAAAAACCCAATCGATAGGCTAAAACAACAACTATACATTTTAGCACAGGATCGAACGTGGTCTTCAGTTCGAATTCTGCTTGAGATCGATTTTTTTGTATTCAGTAAATATATTGTAAGTATACGTACAAATATGGACTCCCCCGAAACTCGTGAGGATATGTCATATCCGCTTGGTTGCAGCATGGTTGCAGACCGGTCTTGACCTTTTTTCACTAGAAAGAAAAATATTATTGTTAAGAACTCAACTTAACTAAATCTCGTTTGATTTATGTACCTCTGGCGATACATTTTAGTCGACGTCGAGGGTCGTGCGAATATCCTTTAATGATATTCGATGATCCGTTGTTTATGTAAGTAGTAAGCGCCTTGTATCCGAAATAGAGACCTCCCTGGAACAGGTACGATTCAAACCTGACAAGACAGGAGTCTGAATTTTCTCTGCTTAGAAAACCCCACTTATCATTGCGTCTAAGCTTCAAGACATTTACATTCCCCAAGAGCATTGGGTTGGGACCCTTGGTTGAGATTATCAACGAAGCCCAGTTATGAAGGTCATTTAGAGAGTAAGTCAAACAAGTGGTTGGGTTAGATACTAACTAGAAGCGCCAATAGAGCGAGACGATAGGCAGGTACCGACTTCACTCCAGGTCAAAGGCTTTTGCTTTACAATACTCTGATCTCTGGACTGGTACACCCCAATACAAACTCGGAAGGAGTTTAGTCTAGACTCAATTCAACTTCCAGCAGTGCTATTGTCGACAATCACAAACTTACAGAAAATGTAGTTAGGCACCCTCACGCTCTTCGGTGAGACTGTGGCTGTCTGTGTGCGCTTTGCCGTCTATTCTTTGGGATTTTTCAAAATGGTGCGTCCATCACCTTTTTGTCACCGCACCATCCGCCTCAGCAACGGAGCCCATTCTGACATTCTTAGAGCATCTCGCAGTTTTAAACCTACAAAATGTCTTCCTGCTGAGGTTTTCCTATTGCGCCAATTAAGTCCATGGCATTCTTCAAACGGCGCGTAACTATATAATGATATAAGGGCCGGCCTTAGCAACTCCTCCAGTGTTTCAAGTGGCCATGGGCGACGATAACTCTTTATGGGTGAATATCAACGACATCCATTTTTTGTCAATTTTGGTGGCGAATATTTTTCTTCAGTTTTCGTGCAAAATAAGGTCCTGGTATAAGAATAGAAAGAACAAAGCTAGAAGTCGCCACCAAAATTGACAAAAAATGGACGTCGTTGATATTCACCCTTATAGGAGATGTTATGTGTCTAGTTGCTTGACGAATGTCAGGAATCCCATGGCCGTGACTATAGGGCAAGGGAAGGCAAGTGCAGTTTTTAGTCAGTACGAGTCCGACATACCCTGCCACCTCCCCAGGCGGCGGACGATCCATGAGGTGTTTCTGTACTTTAAAAACAGGTCGGACACATCGTAAACAATAGTGTTTTTTCTTTATGCTTGGAGACAATGTGAAGAGGAAATGGGACAGATACCAAAACACAGACAGAGCAGCGAAAAACTAAGAGAATAACTATATCAGAAAAGGCTCTCACTAGAAACTCTAACGCCACAGACACCACTTAGGAGTAATTTTCGAATAAAGTTCTTTGGGAGCATCCATAATACCCAAGATAGTTTTCTCTCTTGATAATGTTAAAATGTCGCACATCTGCTATTGTAGATTGTTTTGTATTTATGGAACAATATTTTTATGTGCCACATCAAATTATATGACGCACCCGTCGAGGAAGTAACTATGAGTGTTTAAATATAGGTACCTATAATATTTCTTACAGTAACGAACCGAGCTCAAATATACTTCTGTACTCCTGAATGTCCCAGTGGTGTTTGTGAATTACTACCTACCTACCTACCTACTTACCTAGTTCTTCAGTGGTATTCAGTAGTCGTGCTTCCATTATCCAAAAATAGTAGATTATTCAACTTATTGAAAAATGTTGTACTCTTTTAGCACAAGAACGCGTTTCAATTTCAGCAAGTTAAACTGCGCTAATTAATCGTGTTGATCCGCGGACACTGACTCGTAGTAACTGCTTCACTACCGCACTTCACCGGTTAGCCTGGCGTATGTAACCAATGTATTTTGCTCTCTGGACACGTCCCACATTACAGTGTCAACCCTTAACTGCAGACAGGTGGACTGTTAGACCTCGTGGTGCCACCAGGATGCATTATTATTATTTGCTTTTGCCCTACGAGTTAAAAATACTCTCAGGCTTTTTTTTAAAGAACACTTTTACAAAATACTTTTGGACAACGCTGGTAGATAAAAGCACTTCCAAAAACAGTGGATTAGCAAAATAATGTGCATACCGTGGTCGATGTTTCAGCTGACTACAAAGATGTATATTCTCTAAAATTATAACATTTCACAAATAAACTAGTTTTTAAAAGTAAACTTAACTTTGGAATAAATAATTCCTTACTGAGACGTCCTTGTTGTATTTTGGGGACAACAAAACGTTATATGATTTTTTATAACTCTTTTAAGTAAATTAGATAAAGGCATCAAAATAAAATTATGACTAGGTACAAATTTCAAGAAACCGTATAGTATCTTTAAAAATGTCAGGTCCTCCTAAATCACTCATTAAGAGGAACTGAGGAATACCTCGAATGACCTGTGTTTTTTTAGGACCGCTCGGAGCATCATCATGAACCATTCCCCGTGGTCCCATAATATTTACCTATTTGAAGAAGTAGATATATACCTAGCACAAAATGTTTCAAATAGATATATTCTTCAAACAAAAATTTATTACTATCGAGTAATTATGGGATAGCCAAATAAGGGTGCCTATTGTATAGCCACCCTGATTTGGCTGTGTTATGAACTGCAAATAACTGATACGATATTTAAAACAATCTGGATCTGTGAGACCGCGAAAACACCTAGACAACGACGGATGCCCTGAACAGTCAAAGGTTAACACAGACTTCATGAAAAACACGCTCGGCTCTGCTCAGCCTGGTCGTATCATGATACAATCGATCATATACAACGCGTAACACCGCTACTTACTTTTTGTTTAATTTACCACTTGTGTTCCGCCGATTTGATATGAGATATTCTGGGTAAAACTTTGATTTGGTAGAAGTAAACGTTGATATACAATAAAAATTATATAAAATATTTGTACACCACATCGCTCCCAAGCGTATACATTATTATAAATTTAACATATATATTGCACCAATTTTAAGACTTCTGTCTTCCACTATTATCAAGCCAAGTCGGTTCTTGTCACTTTCCTGTCAGATTGCGTATTCAAAGGAGATGTTCTTACTTCGTAGTTTAACGATGGTTTTGTGTATACATGTACACATCAATCCTACACATCATATTGATATGTTCTTTTTAGCTGAAAAAAATACAATAACATAAGTGTTAGACTCAGAGAGGGATTCGGCGAAGGCTTCGAGGCGTGCTCTGACCGGTAGAGGCACTTATCTTGGAGAGCTGCAACAGGAGGAAGAAGGCCGTGCGTCGCGCGCAGACCATGTCACACATCCGGACCTGCAACCGTCACGCTACCGCCAGCAAGTAAAGGCATCATGGCTTAAATAATACAAACTGTTTATGTAGTTTTAACATAATTTATTTGAGATGATTTTGGTTTTGTTTGTTTTTTCTCTGGATTTAATTTGAATACATGTTTAAAAACGATATAAACCGATTGTTTCACAAAATAAGAACTTGCAACATAGACTTATATTATTGAAATTAATTATAACATATCCTTACCTATAATATCTTAACTACAGAGGTATATAAAAATAGAAATGGATTAGTTTTTAAGAAAGAAACTTCAGACAAATCAGCGTTAGGTATATCAATAGGTAAATAGTTCAATTAACTAAAATTTTAGTTATACTTTCAAATCATATCCATTGTTTTCTCTTTTACTATGTAAACAACATACTTCAGTCACTAATATAATATTTGCTCCTGGCGATCACGGAAAGTAATTCTTAAAACTGTGGGTTGCCGCCGGGGCGCATCCCAGGTCCGGAATTTATCACCAGAATTGTATCGCTACAGGCTTTTTCAAATAAATAAGTCTCAAAACAATTGTAGATTTTTTTTCATTATAGATTTGTAGATTGAAAAGAAAAGCAGCCCTCATGTACCTACCTAATTTTCCTTGTAAATAGGATTTTTCTTAAACAATAACAACAATTACTTAGTTAATTAAAAGTAACAAACTATGATGATAAAATAAATACATTTCTAAATTGTAGGTATAATAACTACGGAATACTTTTGTTGTGCTTTGGTATGAGTTTTTGTTCATTTTATTTGTTAATAAACCCTAAAACTAAATATTACACACTATTTTATTTAACTTATAATATAATTGTCTATATAATAGCATGTTAAAGTAATAAAAATGCTCCAAGGGTCCATTATAAGTACATAATTGTTAAGATACATGAAAAAATACAATAAGAGAAGGTAAAATACAACAGTGTCTATCCTGAATAGGATTTCGTACTTTTATAGTAGGTATGTTGCTTGAAGATCCAACAAAAACCATTGATAGAAAACTGAGTAGATGTACACAGATTTATGTAAACATAGAATAGTTAGTACACAAAAACAAAGATGGTAAATTATGGTCACATTATAAAACAATTTGAACAACAACAATTTGAACAGATCTATTACAGTGCTACAGCACAGATCTTTTACACACTAAGTTGTACATGTATAGTTGCTTCATTATATGAATGCGCGTTAAGGAGCTTTAAGTATACCTCATCATCATCATCATCATCAGCCTATACTTGTCCACTGCTGGATGTAAGCCTCTCCTCCGATCTGCTTTCCTCAACCAGTCACTGCCAGCTGCCCTCCGCAAGTCGTCACTTCATCTGGTCGGTGGGCCCCCTACACTACGCTTGCCTAGACGCGGTCTCCAGACATATCTAAATTCTAATTAAAGTACTTCACGCGCACTGGTAAAATGTAATGACTATATAATAATAATTGTTAGGTGACTTATCACGTCAAGTTCTACTTGGCAGTAATTTTATTACGAATAGAACGTCAGCACCGAGGTGTGGTTGCCCCGCACGAACATCATGGGCGGCATGTCACGACTCATCATCTCCAGCCACGCCATGTATAGCGGTGCTGATACCGAACCCTGCAAGCAAAACAATACGTAAATAGGTTTGTTTCCATGTAGTTTTTTACCAGATTATTTTATATAGGATCAACTTTTTGGACCTGTGGTACTAAATATGTGCAACGTTCCATAAATGCTGGTTAAAGTGTAAGTCACTTTAACTAACCAAGTAAGTCAATTTTAAATAAAAACTTTTCAAGTTAAGTTCTAAATGTTAGTTATTTAATTTTACCTTGGCTTTGGCTTGAATGTAAATTACACATTCACATCATATTATAATAAGCAATAAGTATACAATTTTTTACAAGACCTATCTTAATAGTTGCGTTTTTAGATAAAGGTACTTGTATAAAGAAAAATGCTCATGCTCATGGTAACACATCAACACACTATAACACTGAAGCCTAGTATAGCTTAGCCTATTAGTACTGACCTTCCTAGGCATAGGCAGCGACATGACGACAAGCCGGGCATCCTTCGAGTTGGCCAGTAGGAGCTCTCGTAGTCGTAGCTGACGCTTCGTCTTCTCAGATAATGTTAGTAACTCCGTTTCGCTGATGCAGCATTCTGTAGTAGGAAATAAAAATACATTCGAGCCTGGTGAGCAGATTTTCACAATGGTCAGTGACTTTAATTATAATGGGTATGAAATGGAAGATGGCTTTTCTCATTCCTACTTATGAAGGTCTGAATATCAAAGAATTTATTACTTTCCCCAAGTATTAACGTGAAAACATGGCACAGTTACCTGGATTAGCGGACTCATCTGTAAACTTCTTGGTGACATCCTCAAATAATTTCATAGACTCTGGCTGTGGAGGCTCCGTGATATCCTGCACCATTGTCAGGGAAGAATAGTCAATGCGGAACTTTGCAAGTAAGTTCGCCATACTGAAAACAAGGGTTAATGTTACGTTTTTCCACCGATGTTGATGTAATGCGAAGATATTTTTTTTGTCCTAAACAACAGAAATTTATAGTGTCTGGAAACACCAGTCCTATGTAATAGGAGTCCTCTAAAACATATTTTCTTATTAATCAATTTTGGAATTTTGGCCAATCAGTATTTATCAATTAGTCAAATTGGTTTGCATACTTCCTCTCCTCGAGTTCCATCTCGTGCAGTCTGTTGGCGAGCGCGAAGATTCGCAACTTGCAGTTGCCCCAGGCGGAGCGCTGCGAGATGATGTATGGAAGTAGGATCGTCAGCCCGCCATCGTCATATAACCACCACACGTCCAAGGTACCTGCCTCCTGATTGCAAAGACAGAGTGCTTGTTAGCTAGTGATCACACGAGATGAGGTTTCTTTTGAACCCCTTGTTATTTTTTAAGGAAGCAATGATAAGCTTACTATTTCTACAGCCATACCTGTTTCCTCTGGAATATGGTCATTTGCGAAAGCTGATCTTTGGATAGCTCCAATCCTGTGGGCGTGTTGTATACAATCTGTCGGTGCATGTCATGTTTCTTGTCTTTTTTCCTTCGCTCCTTTGTGCTATTGCACTCGGAAATGGTGAACGAACGCGACGTTGTCAATGTCAGTATACCTGCAAGAAATTATTGTCTTAAGGAACATTATTTAGCGCGGATGTTCGCGGTTGTTCTGCAAGGCTATTTCTAGTAGTCAACAGACAAGCACGTCCCTGTTCTATGTTTGATAACAATGCTGATTTAAACCGGAAATGTATAATTTCCATAATGTTCTAAGATTCTACAATTCATTAGGTCATCTTTTCCTATTGAATTGTTAAATCTTTATAAATCGTTTCCTATTTTGTTAACGTTCGACCCCAACGAAATTAATTATTTCTTCACCAAATCACTACCCTTAGTGGGTGTGATTTACTTACTAGTGTCTAGGGGTAACGTACTGGAGAGGTTATGTCGCGGCTGCTGGTCGGAGGAGCGGATGTCGAGGTCGGAGTCGGCGTGCATGATGGGCGGCGCGCGGCGCACGCGCAGCTCGTCCACGCTGCCGCTCGACGTGCCTGTCAGCGAGCTGCTCGCCGCTGTCTCCGCACTCAATGCTCCAAAATCTAGCCCTCCCTGCACGCGCACGATAGCCACCGCCAGCCGATTCTCAAATGCCGTACTGTATAGGTTACATGGGATTCATATATTATATTAGACACAATTTTTTATTAAGGAAACTTACCCCTACAAATGCTTATCGGTTGCTTATCAACCTATAGGTATGTATGATATCCCTTTTGTTCTGTTCATAGTAAAGCTTTGAGCTAGGTATAAGTGGCGCTTAGTACTTAATTTAATTTTCGTTGAAAATAAGTGTTCCATGGAATCAAGAAACTGTTGCTCTTACTACCACAATGATAATGATAGATTAGAGAATTAAGAAGTCCTAGTTAGATATACGCACTGCAGCACATTAAAGTAGGAGACGAGATCTTCGGCAGGTGCAGTGGTCCAGTCGGACTTGTACCCCATGAGCAGTACGTTGGGCGCCAGGCGGCCCACGCCGGCGGCCTGCACCAGCGCGCGCGCGCCCGCCTCGAAGCTGAACCCGTGCACGCGCGAACAGAACGCGCGCACCTTGCGGAGACGCAGCCACTCGGCGTCGGCGCGTGCGTGTATTGATCGCTCCTTGTACGACAATTTCTCCTAAAATATCAAAGTATATTGAACGACAAATGAAGCCATTTTTTTGTGAATAATGGCAAAGAGATAATCACAGCAGTTCAAAGCCAAGTGCGACAAGGCCAATTTTTTGAGGTCTTCTTATTTACTTATACATGGAAAAAATCAAAAGCCTTTGAGATTGACCGTATTTAAACATAGTTTTCACGAAAAGAAAACAACCAAATAATTTTGCAGATACCTGCTGCATTATTTTTTATTATTATTTTGGACCCAAAACCAATCTTCAGTACCTATCTAAATATCAATATCCGATGTAGTTATAGAACTTATTAAATAAATATCGTATGATATTATTTTACGACAAACCTGCGATATATCTCCAACGATCATAAGTGATCCAGCTTTCGTGATGAGGTTGCCTAGGTCAACCAGTGCAGGCCTATTCTGCGGCCGGCCAGCCAACACCAACATTTGCGGCCAATAGTTCTTCACATGTTCCCCCGTTTTAGCCAAATTGTACGCGCTCGACAACGCAGTCTTGTATATCTGCGCTTGAGTACTGCTTCCCCAGTTTACGTCTGAAAAATGTAATAGTTTCTCGTATTATAACGTTACCTATTTTAGAATTCTGGGGTTTCATGGTAATTGACTTAAATCCTACCTTGTTTTTGCTTCAGTAATAAAATATACTTCCCGCTTTAATACCGATAAACCCCTAATGTGCATTTAGGTACCTAAAATGATTATTAATAAATATTGGCTTGTGATATGTTGATGTTTCTATTTCTATTCAATCAAGCTTCCTCGCGGATCGTATATCATATCGGATATCGATTACGAAGGTCGGTATGATTTTAATAGTTAATTAAATAGATATAGGTGTATGTTGCGATAAACCGAACATTTCAGTCTTTTCAACGGTATGATTCACGAGCTCATTCGTGCCAATACTTTGAAGTATTCTATAATAACTTTCGGAAACGGGATTATATACAAACGAGCGGGTTTGCGATATGAATCAAATATGATGAACTCATTCATGAGGTTCAATACGCATTTAGATTCCGCTTGCAAGGGTTATTCTCGTTGGTTGGCGATTTCATTTAAATAAAACAAAGATTGCCATACTAGCATGCCACGTAACTGTGGCTTAACAATAAAATTCTGGGACATTAAAGTATGAGAGAAATAATTTAAAGAAGTAATAGGCTTTCCTCCTGCATCGTGGATGCAAATTATAAAAAAAAAACTAATATCACATGCACAGACAGCCAGACCCGGGACAACATTCTGTAAGTGCCATTAAGTAAATATTTGTACCGCAGGAACCGAATGCTCGACCACGCCTATCGACCCGACAATACTGTTTTGTACGGAATAATGATTCATTGAATGTTCTTGTAAAATTAATTTCATAATAAAAACCTTTTATTTTTTTATTAAAGCACTCCAAATATGACTTTACTTCAATATGCTACGGATGCGGTCATAACTCTCAGTGTCTCGGTTGCCGACAACATAATGGAATTAAATCTGTACAAACCAGGGTCTCTGTAGTGCACGATGAGGTATAGAGTGAAGAAGATGGCGAAGGTGACGAGCGACATAATCCAGCTGATGAGCAACATGATCGCCACGCAGCTCAGGAACCCGGCCAGTGATAACCACACGTTGTAGTACTGGAATTTATTAGGATGAAACCGTTTGCAATTTGCATAGATAGATTACAACTTAAGACAGACAATTTTAGACTGTATGATAAACTCCAGTACTTTCAAACACACTAGTTACACTAATAAAAAAAACTAATAAATTGACATCTTTCCACACTCGCATTTTAGCATTCCGAATGAAACCATAAAGAAGGCCAGATATTATTTATGTAAGTATATTCTGGAGTATTTACTCCAGAATATAAATAATGATCGGAGAAACGATACCACATCTGATTTATTTCGGTGCTCTATGACTCAGTGGCAATTAATTTAGCGTCGAATTACATTGTATTGATGTATGGTGTTGCTTACTCTGAATGTAGGTCGCCAGCCCAGCGGACGGACGACCGCTGCGTGGAAAGTGCAGAAGTTGATGAGGGCATACGATGCTAGGTAGAAGTTGGATATCAGAGGTGCAATCGTGTTAAGGTCAGCTGTGGAAGTAAAGTAAAGTATATGTGGTTTACAGTTCCAATAATTTTAGAACCACTAGTAACAAGAAGATTGCTACTTTTCGAAAAGTTTAAGGTGCCCGTAGGGATATGACAGTCAAATATACCTAGTTCATAAGAATTCGTTACGGATAAAAAAAAATTGTTACGTCATTTCTAAGACAACGCTAAGTACTTACCGATAAGTAAAAAGAGCAGTGAAACGAAGAATGTAAGAACATATCCTCTGTACGGCTCTCCGTGCCTTCCATACGGCTTAGAGAAGAAAATGAGTCTAGGGTATATGCGGTCGACACCGAGCGCCTGGATCAGTCTCGGGACTGACAACAGGTTCGTAAGAGCCGTGGAAAGAGTCGCGGCCCAGCAACCACCGTAGATGAATGGACCCCAAGCCGACATCAGCTGCATCACCTGTGAGAAGACGAGGTCTTAGAGTCTCCAGAACTGTCTTTTACTTAACGTGTCTGGATAGCCAACAGTATCCGTCCCGACCATGAAATTTCATCCGCACTCCAGTTTTTTTTTTTAAACCGCAACATGAACGCTTTAGTACCTACTTAAACCTTAGTAACTATTAATGTTGCAATAAGTCAAGTCGTCCTAAGCGCGAGCTGCACTTGGGGTCCTGGGTTCGATTCCCAGCCCCAGGTCAAGCAATGTTATTGGGATTTTCTATGAAATTTTCAATAGCAATTCGGAGTTTGGATTTGTGTTCGGAGTTTTGTTAATGGCAAGAAGCTCACCCCCTTTTACATTGGACCGGACATCGCTACCTAACCTTCCGGGGAATACAGGCGTGATGGTATGTTGTTAAATTTTTTTTAAAGTAGATTTTCATCTATTAAATCGTCTATTAGCTTACCGAGTAACTGTTGTGCAGTCCATATTTGCATGTTCCATTAGCCACACAGTTTGCGAGGCCACTGTGGTCCGCTATGGTGCCGTTGATATACACGAGGTCGGTGAGGTTTCCAGATGCATCTCTTAAAGCACCTGCACCGGAGAACAGCACCATCGCTGCGTAGCTCACCATGGATATCAGGAGCGCAAGTAATGTGCCTTTTGGGATTGCTGAAGCTGGGTCCTGTATAATTTCATATAATTATGTATTTTTTTCGATTGCAAGCCAAGGGCTCATGGATGCTGCCTTCGAAATATCTTTGAAAATCGAATTTAGGTAGGTAGGTATCATTTAAAGAATTTCTAGCAGTAATGTTAGCAACGGCTTCATTACAAACCTATATAACTGTGTGTAAATTACAAATGCAGTAAGCTTTGTAGTGACTGCCTCATAAGTCTAGTGGTTCTAATTCGATTCCCAGGTCCAGCACGTGTTATTGCGTTTTCGATGAAATTCTCAGAAGCAGCTCGGAGTTAGAATTTATGCCCTGTTATTACATGGGACCTAAACATGCCGGCGAAATGTGGGTGTACATTAATACACTTCTGCCTAACCCTTCTGGGAAAACAAGCGTGATGGTATGTTAGTAGGTAGGCGGTGCTTTGATTTGTTATCAACTTCTGCAGAATATGGTTCGCAGATAAAATTTACAGCTGGCAAAGGAGACTATTTAATTTTCTTGGAATAAGCAAGCAGAGCCATAAATACACACACCTCTGCCTAACCCTTCGGGAAATAGAGGCGTGGTAGTATGATAAATTATTAAAGGAAAACAGTAGAGGGCTTTGCTTCAACGAACTTCCCAGCCTCCCAGCGTTAATTATTATGATTCTTCAATCGTTTTAAATGTTTTGTAGGAAATGGAGTGACTCACAGTCAACACTTTATCAATTGAATTTAATGAATCGATGAACGTCCGTTTAACAAGATACCGAAAACTTGGCGGGTTAATTAAATTGAACTTGTTTGAGCTTGTTTCATTCGATTTGTGCTACGCGAAATATTACACATCAATTAGGAATTCAAATAATATTGTTACGTATCGAATCACTTCTTGATATGATTCGATTTGTTCGTTATTATTGACTTCTACACCCGATCTTGCATTATCAGATCTACTTAGAATCAGTTTAGGCAATCTAGCCAATCAAATCGTATACAGACATAATGTTAGAGGTTTTCCCAGTCACACACACGTATTTAAAAAATAACAGTTTCGAGTATTTGAGTTTTTAAGACAGTAGTGTACCTGTAAGGCGGATACAATTAACGGACTCAAATTATATATCAAACTCGAAACTAAATATGTAGAACAGGTAAATATTTGTTTCGGTAACGGTAGTACAGGGGTGACCACCAAAGAGTAATTATTGTTTCTCCTCAGATTGATATGACCAATTTTTACTACATCGCGCTAAAATATAAAATACCATAAAAGTAAAACCGTGATTACACACGAACATTGATTCCTGTGACGTCAATCGCTGTACAAGAGTCATACTGAGCAAGAGCTTTTAGTATTAATATTTGCCGTAGGTACTACTTAATACTTATATCGATTGCTGCAAAACCAATGAACAATTTACAGCATTATTTCCTGTAATTGGTAAAGTATGGTGACGTATCGGGTGTTCTTCTGGTGATTCATTTGTTTCACCCTGGTCTCATGACGTCAGCATTGCTGTGACGTCATAACATACTGTCAATGACTAGTGGGTACCTACACGTGCTCTGTACCGACACAAGAGCAATACACAGAAGGCTGTAACGCGCGTGCTCTCCCGAACAAACATTGGAAGTGGATCAATTACAGAACCACGTGCAAGTACTCACTGTCGTTATTATAAAAGTATCGTAATTAGCAATACTTTGTGAATGAATTAGGTTGGTCTTCCCGATGCTTACGCATCTACTAACATTATTACCAATAGAGGTTTTTTTTATTATTTACATAAAATAGGTATAGCTAAGGCCTTATACTATTATGGAGGTTAAAGTTTAGCGTATAGCTTTTGCAGAAGATTTACATTACATATGTACTGCAAACTGTGGTATGTTATTTCTTACCTTCAAATCTCCCGAAATATTAGCACCTGCTTGTATGCCAGTTACAGATGGGAAGAATATGGCGAAAACACTGAAGAAATCCTGTTCCAAGCCTTCACTGAACCGGTAATCAGGTTTGAAGTTTTCCGAAAACGTTGCGGCTAAAATTATAACGAAACATATATAAAATTTATTATCATGCTTTGATGAAGTTTATAATAATATATTAATCTCGTAAACATATTAATACCATTTCATGCATAAAAGTGAGATCACAAGCGTAACTTTTTATTATTTGGTAATCGCCCTAACACGAAAGCTTCAAAAAGTTTGACGAAAATAATATAAGAGATGATGAAGGTAAACAGTGATCCAAAATAAATCAATGAATCTCCTCAATTTTAAGCTAGCTTTCAATACTTTGCGATGACTAATATTATCTATCATCATATAAAACTAAAATAGTAACTTTAAAAAAACAGTTTGGAGGTAACGGTGGTCTGAAACGAAACCATATTATAACTAATCAATATCGTCCTTTTGACGTCATAATACGTTTTTGCCCTGTGGTTGGGGACTTGGAACTCGAGATTACATCGCCAGGACCCTGACAGGCACTGAGGTCATAGTCATAATACCTACTTACTACAATACGACACATGACGTCATCAATATTTATAAGTTTTCCTCCCACGGTCAAGTTTTCCTTAAGCTTTAGTTACTTACTGCTTAGGCCGACGAATCCACTTGCAATTTCTTGGTCACTGCTGGGACCCATTATTGTGCCCACGACAAAGTCCACCATGGCACCTACTATAATTGCGATCAGGAAGTTCTGAGGACAATTTGTAAAATATTATTTAAGGAATACTGGAAAATGAATAGGAAATACTGAATCTCAAAAACTCATCAGAACTTGTATGAGATTATAAAAGGCAGGACCAGACTCAAAATTCTTGTATAATAAGTGAGATACTAAATTCGATCGTCGTTTACGTACCATTTGGTATTAAAGTGTGAAACTAGTGAACCCCATGTATACATTCACTTAACCACTTTTGGCGACCTATGTCCAGGTTCTTGCAACAGGTAGGTTGCAAGAACCTACTACTCGATATGTTGCAACTAGGTATGTATTTTTAAACTGGACTTTGGAATTACGAGGTCATTACTATACCCTCTGGTTCAATGAGTCCCGTTTCCAGAACCTACTCCTCTAATAAGAACAGTTCTAAGAACCATTTTGATCCGATTACATCTACAAACTTGTAAGAAAGAGATTTATTTAAAGCTGAAACTTCAGCGGTAGTATTAAGGAACTATGGCGGCGTTACGGTTTCATTTATTGACGGCTATTTTGTTCGTTTTCTTGCAAACTCTTTGGAGTTTAGAATCAACTATTTTGTCATACTTAAGTAGGTATTATGATATGATAAAAGGAAAAAAGGATTGCACCAAAGTTCGTATCTTTTCCAAATCGGTTCATATTTATGTCGAAGTCTTGATGTGACAACCAAAAAAAATACATCCGAATTGAGAACCTCTCCTGTTTTCTGAACACTGTTTTATTAAAAACATTAGCATCTTCGGAAGTATTGCCCATACTGCCGCATAGTTTACATTCAAATGTATGTCTGTGTTGTGTATTCGTCCCGAATAAACAACTCTACATTTAGGTAAACAATTTCATAAAATTTGGCATACCATTCCCCCTGGGCAGAAATTCAAGGTTTTGTCAAACGTAGAAATTTTCCATTAAAGTAGAGGCAATCAAACAAAAAGCGGACTCACGCCCATTAAGAGATGATTAACAACTTTTAACAATATGTAATTTACGGAGAGTTCCACAGCACTTGAAGCTTAATACTGAAAATTAATGCAATTAACTTAATTTAATACTGAAAATTAAGTAATGGAACTGATTGTTGCATGTCGCTAGTCCACGAACAGTTAAAATGAAATTATTATTATGTATTCGTAGGAAATAATATTGTTCTTTATGTTTATTTCTTTATAAACTGCAAAAGAAATAATTTTACCGTTATTTCAACTGCTTCGTTGGTCTACTAGTTGTTAATACGGTTGAGCATCACAGCTTGGATTTGATTCCCAGACGGGGCAAGTGTCTTTGTATAAAATTCTCAGTAGGTAATAGCTCGGAGTTTCGGTCGGTCCCTTTTACATAGGACCTAAAATATACCGACTAACTGTGAGTGTAGATCAGCACCTACACCACTGCATACCTTTACGAATACAGGCGTAACGGTATTGTTATGTTTATTATCTACTGTTATTTACGAAGCATTTATAATCTTTTATGTGTTTACAAAAAGACTTTGCTTGTTGCCTTCTATGTCACGAATGCTGGACAGTAATGAAGTGAAGTAGAAATGCATGCATTGTGGCTCCACAACACAACACCTTTTGATTTGTAGGACATATTGATAGAAGTTTGAAAGATTCTAATATTTTCCCTACCCAATGCACTGAACAATATTTTATAAGTACCTACTTCCAGATAAATTTCTGTATGTACTTTTTTCTTTAGTTGTTTTTGATATTTATATGTCAAGTTATACTTTTTGTATAGACATTAAGTTTTTTAAGATTTTTCTAAACATTTTAAAGAGCAGAACGTGGTCTGTATGACAATGATCATTTAAACAAAAAAATATTCAGGAATGAAGCTAATTTTGGTATTCAAAGCACAAGATAATTTAAGACACAGCTACGAACACATTCTTGAAACTTCACAACAAAAAAAGTTTAGTCAACATTTTCTGTTGATAATTGCCACCGTATAGAAATTTCCCAATTAGGTAGATATATGTTGTAATCGAGTAACGACCAATGCTCCGTCATTTCATCAAATTTTCCCAGAAGTCGCAGTGAGTAAATGAATACTCTATTGATTGCTTGTCATTGTGGGTTGAAGGACGGTTTGTTTACAACACGGGAGGTCAAATAGGGGCCTATCCTTACCACTCCAGGCCGAGGCGACCCCGTGTACAATGTGCAAGTACCCAATTATTGGATGAAACCGGATTGCCTACGTGCGTGTTTTGTTAATTGAGCCTGGTAATGGTAATTAAAGCTCGCTAATAAATTAAAAGGGAATATTTGTTTTCGTGGGATACGTAAGAAATGTATATCGATTTATGTAAGCCAAACATGGAAAAATGAGAACCCGTAGTAGGTACGTTCAAGTCGCTATAGGTTGAGTATTTTTTTTAATAGTTAGCTACTTAGTTTAAATATTTGAATCACTAAGCAATATTTTCGCTCGGGGAAATTCACGCTTCGACTTATAGAACCAGCTGTGCTTTAAGGCACTGGACTATAAGAGAGATCAGATCCGTAATAAAAACACGGAGAAGAACAGGAGTGCTCGGCAGCTTGTAAGAACAGGAAATAGAATTAGCCGTAGGTGGCCACGTCTGCTGAAATACTGTTGCCTGCTTGAGCAGACAAGTCCTTGTATAATGTAGCAGAGGTGGACCGAGTACCGAGTGATATTATTATGACCCTGTAGTGTCCCATTGCAGGGCGAAGCTGATCAATTACAAGAAAGATTTTTCATTCTCGTCAAATCACGGTTGGTACACTTATATCGCAACATCAAGCTTTGACACGTGCTATAAAGATAGGCATGTAGGTACACTACGTACGGTTGTTGAATTGAGTCGATGTAAATCATATCAGGAAATCTATTTGTGGCAATTGCCAATACCGAAGCTCGTGACCCAAGAACCTATTTTAGACTGATTTACAGCTTAAGACATTTATTGTAAAAGGCTGATTGGGTACTGCCTATTTAAATTCATTCAATTTTGAAATGGACAAAAAAAAGCCAATTCTCCTTAAATAAAGACGTTGCAAAAAAACAACCTCTGAATGAACTTTATATTTTATGCTTACAGTGGGTTCAACGTAGGTAGTTACATGGAGAGAATGCAGTATTTATACAGGTCTTGCTTTCAGGATGATATTACATGCGTTTTATGATATGGATAGGGTTTTCTAGTCCATACATACAGCGGATTTTCACAGAATTATCTTGTTAGTTTTGTGTACCTTTATAACAAAAAGGTATTTAAATCGATTCAACACTCTTCAACTTATTACATCCCGCTTGAATGACGACAACTTTCAATAAGATTTGTCTCTGCGCATATAATCAGTTTCACCGAGCAAGGATTACTAAATATTTTTAAAGATATACATATATTACTCCCAGGTAATCTAACCTGTGCTTTGCTCTCCCAGTCCATGCCAACAGCGCAGATGAAGCACATCACTAGAAGTGCCACAGCCCCTACAATCCTCACATCATTGAGGCCACCATCAATGATCTTCAAGTCGTAACTCTTCAACAGGTCGTTCAAGGAGTCGCAGAAGCCTATGGTATTCATGCTGGCAGCCACAGCATTAGCGAACGCAAAGATAATCCCCACGGAAGCGCCGAATTCAGGTCCCAGTGATCTTGATATTATGTAATAGATACCACCTAGAACAGATGAATTCTATTTAGTAATGAAACGGTGCATACGAAAGATTTTCGGATAGAAATTAAGACTGGTACTTGACAAATGACCAGGTGCTACATTCCAGATTACAACAACCTAATCAATAAATATTTAATTTACGTAAATTATCAGATGTGCGAAAAGTAGCAGTTCCTTTGCTTTGCCAATATAGAGAAAATATTACTTAAATTCCTATGGGAATTGAGACTGTTCTAAAAGGGGAATGAAAACTAGTTATTATGTATATATTACGTATCGTATCTTTTACCTCTGATATGGCTACTACAGCTAATTTAGCGGTAGATCAATAATAATATTCAATGTGATTATCCTCAAACATCCTTTATTGGTTGTTTACCTTTATGCCGTATTTTAATCTATACGTACCTGACGTACGTACTATTTACCGAGTTTTTTTTTGTGTGAGTCAAGAACATATTTTATGCGAAAAATACCCAAAACGTGGATCGCCACACGATTCAAAAACTGGTTTTTAAACACATAAATACTCTCAGGTAGCGTGTATCGGTATTTAGGTACAAGCGATGTACTTGTACAAAACAGAAATTTAACATTATATATATATTTTAAGATCATATTGCGATTGCAGATGGTAATCTCTAATAGCGATCAATATTCGTGTAAAACTTGAAGTCACTATTTAGTGAATTACTTTGTTTTCTGCACAAAATAGAAGGTAGGAAAAAACTTCTAGAGAAATACCAAGTCCACATATTTCTATACCACATACACATACACTACATATACTATAAACTTGTACATACAAGGTATTTTTTTGTGTTCGACTTTACCTTACCAGTAATGTTATTTGGCTTTTTATTTATTAACTCGTAAGAAAAGGATATCTCAAGCAATTTTTTTTTTTTTTTAACTTCCATAATTTAGGAATATTTATCTACTTAAAAGAGAACTAAACTATACACAATATATAAAAACAAATTGTCACGCCCAGGCGTCGAAGTATTCCTCCGCATCACTGTCGTCTGGTAACGTGCCCAGAAGACTGGCAGCATTGCCACGTTGAATGGCAATACAAATTCTTTGTCCCAAGAATAACCCAGCCCTCTGGTCACGTGAATTCTTGAATTAATTCAGCCTTGTAAGAAAGTTATAGGTACATCTGAACCGGTTAGGTCTCAGGACATTAGCCTCTGTTATATAAATACTTAGCTACTTTATGCGGATAGACTTTAAAGTATACCAGGCGTACCGATACAATATTAACAAATCACATGGAATCGAACACAAATTCTTACGAGTTGCTTGCAATTACTGCCGCGTCCACTAGTCATTGACACTCGTGGGCTACGTCAATAACTGCCTATTGTCATTCGTAACACCATGTTGTGCAAGCAACTCAATAATTTTGATTGTATTTTTTATAAAGAAAGTTGTTTACGTCTGTTGTTTTATTATTTACATAGAACAAGGACGAAAAAAATAACATCGACATAATAAGAACAACATATGTATTATAAAGCTTTTGAGGTGGATATCACTGCTGATTTCGTCTTTTATTTCAACCGCTTATCAATAATGTGCTAACATTATTATGTTCAGGATTGAAGGGCAATGTAAATACTGGGTAAATAAAATTTAACAGCAGAGATTTTAAGCGAGATGACAATGCGCGAGTTTTTGCGAACATTGGTGTTGCTTGCGTCTATGAGTCTGCATCTGCCGCCTATCA
This sequence comes from Subacronicta megacephala, assembly GCA_958496365.1. Taxonomy (NCBI): domain Eukaryota; kingdom Metazoa; phylum Arthropoda; class Insecta; order Lepidoptera; family Noctuidae; genus Subacronicta; species Subacronicta megacephala. Next base: position 9,826,594 of record OY292531.1, on the reverse strand, counting down.
TCCGGCCTAGTTATATGCTTGTTTGTTACAAAACAAAGAAATCCAAACCAATGGCTGAGGCTCAAAGGAGACAGGGTTCATTATTTATTTCACTATGGAATAGCTGGTGCTGGGGCGGAAGAAATTGAATAAAAATATGGGCAGCCTTTTCCCGCAATAAAATAACAGCTAAATATTAAAACAAAATAGCATACCTCCTTTTACTTCTCCATTTGTGCATATAGCGCTCATGGATAGTGTGGTGATGACGCACACGAAGGCTGATATCGCGATGATGACGAGGGACATGCCGATGCCTGCCTGGGAGACCACCCACGATATGCGCAGAAACAGCATCACACCCCAGATGTTTAACAGACATGGTATTAGCACGCCCTATAAAAAGACATTAATCATATTTATATGATACACTGATTTCATAATGATCTCTCATACAAACAAACTAACTCAAGCAAGAATGTTACCGACGCGACGCCCCAAAATGATTGAAATGGAGAGAGCTATCGAAATAAGGTTAAGTAACATAAATGAAAAAATCTTACTTGAATCCATCCCAACTTGATGCCAAAAACAGGCGTGGGTGATTTTGTATCTCTAGTTTGATGTACTTTCTCGTCCTGAAACCGAAGACTATTGTTATATAACGAAATACAGGTGGATTCAATCAGGTCGCATGTGCTAACATGTCTACATAAGTTTATTGTCTCCGACGTTTATCGTGCACATGATTATAAATGCGTGACGAGTCCAGTGAGTGACAGCGTGTGCGCATCTTGATGGACACCGTGTGTTTCTCAGTTGGTTGATGTGTACCATAACAGCGCCTCCGTATTGTTTGCAGACGGTGTCGAATCCACACATCCCGTGGCTAATTAAAATTACGTATATTACGTGTACTACTGTGGTATAGGTTGGAGGTTGTAAATTAGTTGACATTGTTAAGGTTTCTGTAATGATGCCGTACCTACTGAATAGTGATACCTCACACAGTAGCCACAAAAATGAATTTTATTTTTTTTTGTTCTGCCCGCCCTCCATATCGCTGATCCATCTCAACGATCCAGGGGCCCACTCAGACACACTAAAAAGTATATATCTTTATTTTTTATTTTATCTGCATGTTTATTATGTTTTTCTAAAAAGTGAATTGTTCCCCTTTATGAACAATTAACTATTTAAAAATGCCGAGGAGTACTTTGACGCCTAGTCGCGCCCGCTGATTTTGTATATCTTTTTTTTTGTTGTAAAATATGTAAATAGTGTAAGTAACTACTATAATATATTTAAGTAATATTGTAAGCCGAAAATAAATATAACAGTCCGGTGCTGACTTAATTTCCTTTAAAAATATAAAACTGACGGCAAGTTTTTACTACACCGCTAATTTATCGACTATAAGTTAGTAATATTATTATGAAACAAAAACCAATCTAGTAAAGATAAATCCGCTTCAAAATGTTAAAAAAACCAAAGAGTAATATTAAAATATTATATAATTATTATAATAAGTCATTGTTTTATCGTGAAATCAGTGCCGAGTCGTCGCTACCGTCATCAAGCTCTCGAGTGTGGACGGTTCACAGCAGCGCGCGCCGGATCACACCGGTATGTTCCGTCGAGAGCCGCTCACTTTTCCTGTTCTACACGCAGAACAGTAGTCGACTAATCGACGCTTGTTTTGGCTCTAATAGTTTGTAAGTAATCACTTAATTAATGAAGATTGCCGAAATGAACGCCCATACATTACATCCATAGGTACGGTCGCCAACACATCAGGTTACGACAAAATGTCAAATTTTCCCAGGCGATTTTGAACTGAATCAACAACATTTTAAGGTTTAAAATCATTTGGAGAAATTTGACAGCTTTTTGTAACTTGATGTGCTGGCGACTGTACAATACACAGATATAATATTTCTATGGTAGAATACCAATCTCTTCATGCATTGTCGCCCCTCGTCCACGTCTCAGCTTATTTTTGTTTGTACTCTATTACGAGAAGGCACTGTTTGTATAATATAAGTATATATGTATTTAAATACAAGAAACATAATTTTATTTATCGACAGTTTATGTGACAATGTATCTAAATATCATAAGTAAACAAACCTACTTAACCGTGTGCACGGTTAATAAAACGAAAATAACATGGGACTTAGGTACTTAGATTTCTTTTTAAATCAAAACAAACTGAAATAATAAAATCTTGCTCGTAACTATTTTGATAAATTCGATAAGTCGAACTAAGTATACAGGCTGTCCATAAAAACATTACACTAAAGAAACACAGGATCACAACTTTTAAAAATGAACAGCAATTAACGAATAAAAAAAAACAAATAAAGTATATTTATATCACATATAAGTCATTAGGATTTTGTTATTATTAACTGTCAACTAACATAAATATAACAGAATCAATAAGATACTAAAAGATAAATATCTGAGGCTGATAATACTAGAACTATTTAAGATGATCTACTGATAGGTGGCTAAGAGTGTACCTACCAGTGGCTAAGAGGTTGAGCTATCGCGAGCTTCCTACCGAGAAACTTTTAAATACTTGAAAATTCGAGAGGTATTTAGATTGATATCTACTCATATTATTACCATTGCCATACATTCACGTGATAATACGTACAAGAATATTATTCTTTGGTCTACACTTAAATAATTATTAATGTTGCTTAACGACACTTTGATTATAGGAAATCGATAATGATAATGAGTTTTACCGGGATGACATTGTATTTTTGGTGGGAATTTATATAGGTATACAAAATGTGTGTAATTATTGTTTTTCATCATCATACGAGTTCAGATACTGTCATTATGTTCGTTGTTTTTGGGTCTGTCTCGTTATTGCTAACTCTCAAAGCTAAACCTTACAGAACAGTATCGGAAATAAAAATATCTAATATTTCGTAATTTATATTAAACTCCTCGCAGAGCCGACCAAATTTAGAATCTTGGGAATACAAGACATGTAAGTTAGTAATAATAAGTAACATCTTACTTACCTCTTCTGTAATAAGGTTATCGCCATGCAGCTCTCCAAGGCTGGGTCTTTTTAAAGCTCTTTTAGAGTTTCTGTAGTTGTCTAATCTGGGTAGAGCTTCCCTGGTGAGCTGGGCCAGGGATCTCTTTCGCCTCCAGCCAGCGTCATGTAACCAGGTATCTGGCTGGGCATTTGGAGCAACTACTGCGACTCCTCGTTCTACTGTTTCAGCTGAAGAGCGCAGCGGTCTGGTGATAATGTTGGCCCCCATGCGGATACCATTTTTCTTAGATTCTGCCTCTACAGTAGAGACAGAGAACCTGGCGATGAAGAAGAATATGAAGAATATGTCATTGAATTGATTTGAATGTTTATGGTATGTTTGTTTAACTTGTGTATCTACGACGTTCCTTAGTGAAAGGCAAAACATATACTACAACGCCACGTGCTAAGATTCTTAAATTTTATTTGCATTTTGCATTAAGGTATACCTTGTCGTGTTAAGACAAAGCACCCACGATATTTTTTGGAGTGATAAGATGGAGTGATGGTAGGGTAAAAAGATACATTACCTGTTGTCTTCCATGTTAGTACAAGGTCGGTGGACTACCGAAAGCTGCACTTGTATGAGACCTTTTCACGTAATTTGATTGTGACGTAATAATTCTTCGTTGTTGCCCCCAACCACATACTTTGCGCGATATCTGAAAAGAGTACAACGATTTCAGAATACAAATGTAATACACAAAAAGTTACTCAATGGCCTGTGGAATGAATAATAATATAATAAAATTGTATAGTTGCAACATTGTTTAAGTGTATTTTAGTACCGCTTAAATTTTATTGCATTCAAGAGACAATTTAGTTGCCCTGTGTAAATAGGTTTTAATTCTCTCCACTTGACTGGAGGATGTTACAGAAAATTGCCTTTATGTAAAATTGGCATTGAAAACTAGTCCGAATCGAAAGTATTTCAATCACTCTAGTGTCGTGCTAAATGATAATACGGGTTGCACTTTAGTTGTACTGTAGTTGTGCCCAGACGCGTGTCATTTGAGTCTTGATCTTGAATTTGATCCCTATCAGAAGTGTGAATAGAAGAGCTTGCAACCGTACTTTAGGTTTTCCTTAATCTAAGTTCAACAAGTGTGTATTGAATTGCAATGTATCTGTACCTCATTATTGTGTCGATTAATTTATAACCAAATTCGGCAACAATATAATATTTTACGTCAACAATATATTATTTTTTATTTTACCGAAGCGTCGGTAGCCTAATGGCTAGAGCGTCGGACTTGCGATCATATGGTTGCCGGTTCGAACCCCACCCATTGCACTACCGACGTAAACCCACTCGTAACACAAGCATTTAGCTTAGCACGAGGGGTTAACAAGAATACTAGTAATGTGTGACCCACATACTAGTAAGCTATTTTAAAAAAAATAATAATAATATGTATAGCTTAACATTACACATTGCTATTAGTCTATTCAAAGTTATCAGTAATAGGTACGAAATGGACACCTCACTCCGATAACACAAACCTCTCTAGATAAACTCGGTAATAAGAAGGTAAGCAATATAGGTGCTTATGTTACTTTGTAATTACATTACCTAAGGATGCACTCATATCATAATATACATCGATATTCATTGAACGTATTCGAAAATGCTAGTCTCCAATCAGAGATTATGATCTCAATGTCAATCATGCCTAGAGACTAATACGAGTATCATATCCGTGGGACAGGTTAAAATTTTGAATACAGTTCCAGTTGCTGTGGCTGGCCAGCTGCAGTCTAGGGCTGGACTTGGAAACGTCTTCACTAGGAAGGAGGGAGTGAAAAAAAAGGTAGGAGGGAGTCCTCCGCCCAACCAGAAAATGGCCCCAGTAAACGGCGCGCGTATTTGTTTACTTCACGCGTGCCTTCGAGCAAGATGCGAAACGAGGCTTCGTCCTTTGAACCAACGAACTAAACCACAGCCTGTCATGTGCGTGGCGAATGTCACAAACGCCATGGCCGTGACTATAGAGCAACAGAAGGCAAGTGTAGTTTTTAGTGGCTACGAATCGACATAACGGCTCTCGTCACAATAGTTAAGTATAAATTTAGACTTCTACTTAGTTTCAGATAAGTAGAAATCTAAATTAAAAATGGTGCTTAACTACCGCTTTAGTTACCCGTATATACAGTGAGTTTTAACGAACCAGAATGATTGCAAGAAAGAAGTGGAAGTGGGCAGGTCACATTATGACTGGTGGGTCCCAACGCCTACAGTCATACAGTCAACGCCTATAGTGTAATAAATTTAGAATTATTACTACAGTGGAGACCACGACTTAGGCGCAGGTAGGTAGATGATGAGATGGCACGAAGCCGAATGGCATCTAGCGAAGGTGGCCGGGTAGGACTGGATGCGGAAGGCCCAAGATCATTCGGGTTGGCATGCTTATGAAGAGACCTATCCCGCATTGGATGGCAGCCGGTTCAAAAAGAAGGATTGTTGAAGTTTTATATATTTTCACCATAACAACTTGAAGGATTAGTTAACAAGCGGTTTTAATGATTTCTATAACATTATATGGCGTGATATTTTGTATAATATTTGGGATTAAAGAATGCTTTAAGTATATACATATATATAGAAGGATATAAATTCGTCCTAAAACCTGCATCTCCGCGGTTAAGTACCCCGAAAGCTTTAGCCACTAAGCTACTGCGTGTGATATCGAATTTCTCTTCCACATTCTGACGTCAGCAACATCCATTGAAGACATATATATATATACTTACTTTATGAACTGTAAAGTAAGTCGTGAACGTATTTTTCTTTCACTAAAACTTACTTATTTATTATATGGTGTGTTTTTCCTTGAGGTACAAAACATATTCTTACTAATTAATTGTACTCCTATCGCGACCGGTCTGATGACATCACTTTATTGAATAATGTACCTACTTTTTGCTCCTCTAACAAACCGATTTTTTGTTTCTACACTTTAAAAACTGTAAGTGCCACAGAGTTTTTATTTATTCAAATACTTAAATGAAACTAAGTTTGTCATGCAATAAACTTACTTTCAAGAAATTAACTTTGTCATTAAAAGCACTTTTTAAAATATAATTCTAGATCATGGAATAAAAACAAAAATTAATAATATCTGGACTTTAAAAAGGAAAAAATAATATAAGGTATCAATAATATTATATAAATTGGGATTGTTTCAGACTTTCGTATCAGAGGTCAGTCAGGAAATTCCGGTGCCATCAATTTGATAAAACCAAAAACATTGACTTGTGTTTTCAAAATAAAAATAGCTATTACGTATCCGTAGGTCCTGTTAAAATAAGAATTCCTAAGTGCTTCACCTCATTATGAATAATGTATTAAAACAATCTAACTATATAATTTGCTTCCAGCATAAATATGAGCGATTAAAAACAATTTTCCTAAAACATCAATATAAGTAAGTTTATTGCTGTAAATATAGTATAAAGACTTTTAAATACCTTCAATAATACCATGCGTCCCGTTAAAACTTTTAAAGTTTACTACTCTATCGCACGTTCGTTCGAAGGCTTTCGCGGTCGGTTCTGTCCGGTTTTGGCTGGTTGTGGACTTGTGGGGAAACCCAGGCAGGCCGCACTCAACACCACGGAGGCAGACGCGTGTCGGGCATCACGTGACATGCAGATTGCAACCTTGACGACCCACGTCAAAGCCTACCGTAGGACCATAGAAATGTACTAAGTGTAATACCTACTAACTAAGTGTATTTGTTTTTAGAGTATATTTATAGGTTTTGTTTAAAAAATAAACTCGCACAACATTTCATAAAGAAAGCTTGATTAGAAAGTCTGCCGTAAAACGTAGTCTGACATTGATAGTTGGGAGCCTTGAGTAGATTTTTTTTGTGGGATAACTCGGCAAACGACCAGGCGAGCTACCTGATGGTAAGTAGTCATCGCCGCCCATGGACATCTGATAAAACAAAGGAGTTGTAGATGCGTTGCCGTTGTTATTAAAGGAAAAGGGAGGGGAAGGAGAAAAGAAGAAGGAAGGACTGAAGGAGGAATTGGACCTCCAGTGCTCCACACTCACCATAAGAAACGCGACAGTATATGTATGCATACTGCTACTTGACATTGATATTCTGTGGGAGGAGGGTAGTACTTCCCCGGTCGTGCCGAACTATTCATGCAGTGTTAGCGCACTGCCATGTCTACATGCCAATGTAGACAGACATTACTACTAATAGATATGTGAGTACAAAATGTGAGCGACATTAGTCATAATTATAATTATGGATGTCCCCAAAGATATGAATTTTCTAATGAATAAAATTTCAAAAGTTAAGTACACCAGACGCTTTACTAATTAAGCTACCGAGACCACTGCCTGTGATGTCGAATTTGTCTTCCACTGATGGAATATTATTGATTCTTCCATGGATGTCCCAATAGAACTTAGCGTATACTCTATTTCTTGTAGTTACTTCTAGACTATAAAATAAGATTTGTAAGGTTTTTACCACACATTAACACGTAAGTATAATTTATTATGTGTTTCCGAAAATGCGCTCTGCATAGTGGACTTTCTGTTACTATTATTGTTTAATGACAGCACAAACTTCTCATTTTGCACTAGCGGTTAATCATACAGATTATATCACTACAAACTAGGTGGCAATTTTGAATAGAATGTAGGACATTGCAACTGGCCGTATTGTGTCAGTTTGCGACTGTTTAAATAGGTACGTTTTTCATTGAAGTTGTTGGTACAAACTAGGGGCGTAGCTACCGTCGTATCAGCCGTATTAATGATACGGGGCCCCTAACGTGTGTAAGATTATCCCAGTGGAGCCGTGAAAAGAAAAAGTAAACAGAAAAGTCCCCGAAAAAACTTTGGATACACAGCCCCTCCGAGGCACGCTTCGCCACTGGTACAAACTTATAAAAAAGGTATGTAGGTATAGCATATACCTAAGTACCTTTATTAAGTACGAAAAATCCTTCTGGATCTTCTGCCACCAGGGGCAGGCGGCAAGATGTCGGACTGGTACGGACTTAAAAGCTGCACCTGCCTTTCCTTGCCCTAAAGTCTGATGCCCTGAGTAAGTACCTAGCCATTTCAAAATTAAGAAGCAGTATTTTTAGTACCGGAAGGTAAACAGAATCCTTTCCAGTTTTTACTTCACTACAATGAGCTTAGCTTAGCTTTAATTTCAAGTTTAATCAGAATGAATCAGTTGAATCAGAAATCGAATTCAGCTTCATTATCAACAGCCAGTAAGCCGTACGCAATCGCTAATAATACGGTTGAACTATGTGGATCTCTAGGAATCGGCAATTTATATCTGAAACACGCACAGCCCAGGTTTGGAAATACAAAAAAAAAACTAATAGATATTATACTATATTACCTGTGTAGGCGATAGAACTGGATTGCCCAAAGAATTTGCAATTTATTAATTACTGGCTTTCCGCCCGCAGCTTCGCCCGCGTGGATAACACGATTTTTACGTTTAGTTTTTTCTAATTCTGGCGGGAAATTGCATAATATCCTTACATATCTTTCCGTCCGGTTCTTTGCTCGAGTAGACTACAAAATTTGCCCAACTTTATTATTTACCGAAATATAAACGCAGCTTATATCCTTTCCCAAGGTCTAGTCTATTTTTGTACCAAATTTCGCCAAAACCCAAACGGACTTTCGTCCCCACACAGTTTGCAATTTCAAAAACCCCATATCAAATATTTATTTATTTCTTATGTAGTGCCTAAATTCGAAGTCTCATTGTTTAATCTTCAACAATGACAAACTGCTATACAAATTTTAATCCCTTATTTCAACCCCTTTTTTACAACAAAACGTAGCTTATATTCTTTCCCAAGGTCTAGTATATTTTTGTTCGAAATTTCATCAAAATCGGTTCCGGGGTTAAACTTGATAGCGTGACTTTGTTTGGACTTCTAAACGAACTTCCATCCCCTATTTCATCCCCACACAGGTCGAAATTTCAAAAACGCTAAAACAAATATTTATTTAATTCTTATCAAGTGCCTTCTTATATAGTTTCATGGTTTTATCTTGAAAAATAACGAACTCCCATATAAACTTTCACCCCCTATTTCAACCCCTTCAAAACTATTTTTTGCAATAAAAGGTAGCCTATGTCCTTTCTCAAGCTTTAGTCTATCCCAGTACCAAATTTTATCAAAATCGGTTGAGTGGTTTAGGCGTGAAAGCGTACCAGACAGACAGACAGACAGAGTTACTTTCGCATTTATAATATTAGTAGGGAAGTAGGGATAATATAAAAACACCACCATTATGGGGAGCTTACGTATAATGTACTTAACTTGTCACTTATTCTATATACAGTTTCTCATAAACTACCTTTTTAATGGTAACTGAAGATGTTATACGACGTAAGCCAAACAAAGACAATTTTGGATATTCGATAATTTGAATACAAATACAAAACGCAACTTGTGTTCTTCGATGTCGCAGTAGGTATAACCACATATTTGCTAAAAGGGAGCGTTTTATAACACCTCTCATAAAGGTCCTTTGACAAAACACGCGGTAATAAGTTTCTTTGTTATTTGTTCAATTAGTTCACAATGTATCAAAACAGTAGTCTCTTAGTCAATATTCTTGGAGATCACAGTGAGCTGCTAAGTCACACGCATTACCTACCTAACATATTATTGTAATGGTATGTGCGCTACCTATCTACTCGTATATCTAAATATATATAACTCAAAGGTGACTGACTGACTGTCTGACATAGTGATCTATCAACGCACAGCCCAAACCACTGGACGGATCGGGCTGAAATTTGACAAGCAGGTAGATGTTATGACGTAGGCATCCGCTAAGAAAGGATTTTGATTAATTCTACCCCCAAGGGGTAAAATAGGGGATGAAAGTTTGTATGAGAAAAAACGCGGGCGAAGCCGTGGGCAGAAAGCTAGTAAAGAATATAATTTTAAAACTAGTAGTAGGCAACAATAACTTTTGTCTCAAAAATAACTGAATACTTGACAACATCAGTACTTATTAGACGCTTTAGACAGTTTCAGGCAGTGGAAAATATCTACCTAATAATCATCATCATAAAACAACTTACAGTCTCTCTGCTGGAGCGTGAAACGCAATTGAAACCGAGAGCAACCACTAGAAATAAGTACCTAGTAGGTATTCACAAAGAAACTGAATTTTCTAATTAAAGAAAATTTCTAGTGAAAGAAAAATTCGATCTCAGGCAGGGTTTGAACCTGCGTCTCTCTGGTTAAGTACACCAGACGCTTTGCCAACTAAGCTACCGAGACCACTGCCTGTGATGTCGAATTTCTCTTCCACATTCTACGTCTTGAGGCGACGTCAAGTATACAATTAATTAAGTACCTAGTAGGTACTTAATAAATTGTGGATGTTCTTAAAAAAGGACAGGTTCCGAGCACCCTAAACCGACGGTCCTGCATGAAGAGATTAATGAATGTAGATGAAGCGAAAGTAGTGTGCCAGGATCGTAGCAAGTGGAAATCTATAGTCTCTGCATACCCCCATGGGAGACAGGCGTAACAATATGTATTTATGTATGTACCTAGTACTGGTACGCCAAGAGCTTTTCTGGCCTTCCGTTCGTCCGTCTGTCAACATAAGCGGAAGAAGTTTACAAAGTAGTGATCTCATTAAGTATGTAGTAATAATATATCCAGCTAGTATGGTAAACCGTAAACAAACTCTTCACGTGGCAGCGACGTCACGTGTTAGGAATATTTTTGGCTCCAACCCAAAGGTTACGACAACCTATTCCTAGTACCTAAACTCAGTTTACATGATACGGTGATTGTAATAGTGCAGTTGACTGCTGTTCATTTCATTGAAATTTACAGGGCTATTGTAAAATACAACAAAAGCTCTAAGATATTTTAAAATTTTTGGTGTGGTTTGAGATTATTAGGATTAGGGTAGGAATTGATGTGCTGTCCCTTCCCCACAAAACAAGTGTTAGTATGGAATTTTTTATTACGCACAGAACAATTGACGTCAAAGTTCCTATAATGCACTCTGTCTAGCATAAATTATCTTCTTTAATAATATAAATTTCGTTATTTGCTTTAACGAAAAGCAATTGATATGAAAATCAATTGCTTTTCGTTAGTCGCGCTAAAACTCTAGAACGGCTTCTAGACCGATCTGGCTAATTTTAGTTTTGAAATAATCGCGGAAGTCCAAAGATGTCCGAGAAAATATGAAAAAATTGGATCCGGTGGCGCTGCGATCGAGTTCAGGCAGGACAACGTCTGTCTGTCGGGTCCAATAGTATTTGAATATATTATTTTTTTATTTTATTTTTGGCTTTAGGTACATATCTAGGCTCTCTTAGCTCTATACTTACATCTTTTTCTTGGAGCCATAAAAACATATCAGACAGCTAGCCTATTCTAGGGGTCGTTTTAATAATGAAAGTTAACTTGATCATGAGTGTATTTAAGCAAAAAAGTAAGTAAATTCTTAGTATTCAAGAAAATCTATTCGACCGTTTGAAGACAAGAACTAGAAAAGAGGTTACGAGACTCATTTCTAGTAGATTAAGGAACGTGAGCAATTTCCACTACACTGATTTTACAAATTTGATATCCTGTTACTTTAATAATATTGAAACAACATAGTCCTTAACCTAAATGAATAACTAAATAATTAACTTGTGTTAAGTAAATTGCTTTAAAAACAAGTTAAATTAAAAGCTTTTATGTAACTTGCCATGTTTGGATGTATCTGAAACTAAGGCAGAATTTGCTAAAGGACAATGATAATGACAAATTTTAATTAGTACCAACTATAAACGTGAATAAAATCTAAATAGGCGTACGTAGAAAATGCAATCTTTATAGTATCTATTGTTGAAAGTAATTTTCATAAAAAATGTTACAGGATGTGATATACAGACTAAAGGTATAGACAGACTAAACTATGTTATTAGCATTGTATACAAGCATTTATATACGGAATGAGAGATCATTCCACAATAGTTATCTCTCGTCCTCGACTATTTTATTCGAATTTAAAAAATCACGAATCCCATGATTTGTGTAAAGAGCGTTAGCGTAGCAACATAAATGTATTTTTATAAGCCGGAAACTATGAAGGGTATTTTAAATTACTTTATTCTTGACTAAAACTGGCCGTCGAGACGTATACTCGTATATGACCTATATGTACGCATACATTATACACAGAATAGGAATTATTTATACTTTGTTTTATAACGAAATAGAATATCAATAAAACATTAAATACCTTATTGATATCAACCACGATTATGTGAATCCTGAACTTTTTTACTTGATAAATAAACTCAATCACTCTTTTGGCCGTCACGAAATATCAAAACTAACCAGTAGTGATACTGAAATATTGTAACAAATATAATTGCATTGGTAGGTATATTTGGTAAGTAAACAAAGTGAAGCCATAAAAAAGATCTCAAGCATCCGTCAGGTGCTGTCTGACTTCAGATGGTATCTGCGTTATCTGTGACTTTTGAATTTGTGCACATAAATAGTGAAACATGTGATAACAATTTTGTGATACTATGATCTGTCATGCAATCTTGTATTGTACTTTGTGCTAATGGTGTTTTTTTTATCATCGACAAATCTTGATTGCCATTACAATAGTACAATTGTACTCATGCCCTTGACATTTTACAGTATGGTTTGCCACAAATACTACACTATACACTATTTTGAATTTAATAGTTTCTTTAAATAGGTACTTAGTCTTAATGGTAAGATATTATCCTTTACACCGTATTTTTTTTGTTTATTTCTTTGTATTCTAATTATCTAGAACCGAATTAATAAACACGAACTTAATATTTGAACACAGGATAAATAGACATTAAATTCGCATTCAAGTAAAATTTCTTGCCAAAAAAAACAACAGCAGAACATACTGCCAATAAATTTGTATTCTTAAGAGCATCTAAGGAGGAGTAGTATATAAGCATGTAAAGAATAATAAGTGTTATATTTCAATTTGTAGGCATTCAAATTGAAAGAAAAAATGGCAAATGCTGCAACACCCACAACGGTTGCTGCGTCCATCTAAGGTGCCGTACAACGGATGTCTAACAATGATCACAACAATGTTAATTCCACATAACTCGTTCGTAGATTCGTGGGAAAATATTCTAAATGGACATAAGTATTGTATCATAATTACTGAAAATTACTATTATTAATGTTGATAAGACTTAGGTACTTCATCACAATGTATAAGTTATACAGACAAAATGAAGGTATCTTAAAAATGACTATCCCTAACTACGTGAATGTGCTACACAAATAAAAGGAACCGGTAAATTGCTGTCTTAGGAACCTGGTAACAGATATCGTCTAAAATTATTAAAAGTAGATGGTGCTTAACAAGGTCGCATACACATGTCAATAAAGCTATAGTGATGACGTAAGCAGGGTGCGACCGCACTTCGAGGGTAATCAAGTAATAGGGCGTCTGATGAGAACAAGCGTACCTACACATATATTCTAGTTGTACGTAGAATCCCTACGTAGAATAGATCGTATTGTAAGCAGTCGCATATGTGAGATCAGTAACGGAGGGACCCACGCTTCCGTTGGATGTTTGATTTTATCCAGCGTAGGCGTAACGTAGCTAAGACGTAGGTGCACCGTAGGCGCGTAGTAGATGCGTAGGCGAGGTGTTGCATAGTCGTAGCGGCTACGCGACATGTAGTCTCCGCTACGCGGCGCGTAGTCGTTGCGTAGACGCTTTCGCTACGCTAGGTGTCCGCGTACCTACGACGCTCCTACGATGCGCCTTACTTATATCATAAATCATTTACTAAACAAAGCAATATGCATCCTGGTTTTTACCAGGTGCTAGCGCGGCGGAAGCTTTCCCGCAACATCAATGACGGATGCGTAGCTAAATACTATGCAATAAACCGCAATAAATGTATTGTATAATAAAAGTAAATTGCTTAGCAAAGAGATAAAGTGACAGATTACTAACGATCGTGCATTCAAGAAACGCGAACCACATGAGTTTGTTAGCTGTACTTTTCCCCGAGTGAAGCATAGCTTAGTACTTTGTACTTCACCTTCTAGCTTAAATGTTGCATTCATAAATAAGTAATTTAAAACTAATTAGGACTAACTTAGTGGGTTGATGATTATGATCGGTTTCTTCTAAGCAAGCGCACTCCATCGTAGATCGCAGTGCGTATTAAGAATAAATAAAGAAAGAAAAAAAAAGCCTGGGATTATGAATCACCTCTACGTATACATAGTCATCTGTGGCGTAGATAACCCTTCTTCAAAGTTCTTTCATAAATCAATCAACGTCATTCGTAGTATAAAATGAATCGACGTTATTTTTACGTAGGTAGGTACCTACTGACATATAGTAGTGTTGAGTTTCAGGAAAAACAACATACTGTGACGTAAATTATGGCCATACCTACCTGTGTACATGACTGAATAATCCATAACCTCAGTTAATTTTATAATGTGACGTCTCATTTTGGTTGATGATCTTTTTATCACTTTTAATTATATGTTATAGCTAGCTTCAAAAGGCCTAATTATAATAAAATTTACTTTAAACGATATTTTTAATTAATATTTCGTCCGTGAGTATTAGAAGTCTCAGTGGGATATACTTATCAAGTTTTATTCTTAAGGGCAGGTAACAAAGAATATATTGTTGCTTACTGACAATTTCGTTGCTGCGCAATCATTACCTACATTACTTTTATTTTTGTATATATTTATACGTGACCTAATATGATCAGCACCGCTTGGGGTAATTCCTCAATCCTAATTATCTATATTGACGAGCTACAAGCTCCTGATCAGCAGAAAACGTATGGGTACAGACTGACCCTAATTAACGAACAAAATTGCCCTTAATGCCTTACGAGGAATACTTTCCCATGATACCGGTTTCGATCACAAAGCGGACCACCTGCTAAATCTATCATTAATCGCGACATCATTTTTTCGTCAAGCTATGTCGACTCCAGCCATATTTTAGGCAGGAGATAAGTGATGACAAAATTTTTCGTGGTGACCATGTTAAGCACGCTGAACGGAGTTTTATTTTTAATAGGTTGTTTATCCATAGTACTACTACGACTACGACAGTTAATGTTTTTTTGCTTATTTCCGTGAACCTTTCACGATTCCAGCGAAAATGAAGATCTATCTTATTTAGCAACAAATCATAAAATAAAAAAGGAAACAATAAAGATAATCTTAATCTAGATCGCTTAATTCTTATTACTCTTTCTTATCAACATAAACAAAGAATTTCCGCTGAAACGATATGTTATTATTTTACTATTAGTGGAGAGATATGGAGAAAAAATAATTCATAACTAAACAATAAGATTCAGTTTGCGATAACTAGGACCGATTCCGATTAAGACATGACATTCAGACTAAGACTGGCTGCACTTTATAAGACATTTTCTCGTGTCTTATGAGATCATCGTTACCCGCAAAATTTGTATCAAACATTTTTTATTGGATATGCCAAGATTTTATTATAGTTCTAATTAGTACTATAATAATATACTTATTTCATATTTAATTATCAAATCAAATCAAATGTTTTTATTTCAAATAAGCTTTCACAAGCGTTTATGAAACGTTATTGACTCTAGTTGCACGGTTCCAAAAAGATCCCATGGAGAAGAATCCGGCAAGAAACTCCATGGACACTCTTTTAAAATATATTGTTTTAACATAATTTGCTGGTACATTATGCCGATAACAGGATGTGAGTGCATTGGAGGTTTATGTCATAATTAGCCTGAAGTCGGGACTAAAATTACAAGAAGGTTCTCAGCAAATGAGAACGCAATGTTAAACTAAAACAGATATACCTACTATGTGTAAGAATACACATCATCAAAAAATATGAACTAGGATAACTATAAACTACTTAGACATAAATGGCTACGACGTACTCACATTTACAGTTCCTGTTTATATAAAGTGGTAAACAATATACAAAATAATTGAGAGTGAATAAAGTAACCTCATTGCCAGGGAGACCACAAGTGCACCCGTATTTTAAATATACATAATATCATATTTAGTTTGTTTTAAGTACGACGCATAGCCACAGAGTATAATTATCATGTTATATCTACACAGGAGGAACGGTCTGTTCAATTGATTTTGATACTGTTCGACTAAAGTACCTTCTTTAACATACCTACTAGAACAATTAATTATTAATTATGCCGTTCTCAACTGTTATCAACAACACCTTGTTTATATCGACTAAGAATTTATCTAATTAATCCTAGACAATTAACGCGGCGATTATTGTCTTTCATCATAATATTCCCGTTCGTTCGTCTCACCGTCCAAATTAATTTCTATGTAAAGTTGAATAATTTCGAGTTCAAGGTAGTTATATCAAACGTTAAAACACTGTTTTTTGGTAGGTAGGTAATTTCTACTATTTAACGTGATTTGACGTAAAGGGATTTGGAAAACACACAAAATAAACAGTCAAAGTGATTCTATTGGTTCCATCAATGTAGGTATATTATGGGATAAAGCATATTTTGAAGAAAGCTAGCTAAACTTCAAGATATATAAATAGCAATAACAAAATAGGCTTTTCGCGCGATTAACAAAATAGGCGCGATTGCTACAATAGAAGTGCTTGGTTAGATTCCCAAATCCGACCAAAATATTATTGTTTTTTTTTTTCAGTAAAATTCTCAGTAGCACTTTATAACATGGGACCTAAACATACCGGCGAAGGATCGGTGTACGCATATGTTATTCCCTTCGCAGAATTCAGGCGATATGTTATGAATGTCCTAAACTACTTATTTTATTTTCTGGTTGCATTCTTTACCTTTACGTAGTTGAATAAAACAACAAACCATGCTATTACAAATAGCATAGTAGTAATAGTTTGTTGTTACTTACCAATTGTAAATAGGTAAGTACCCACTATTTTAAACTTATCTACTTATCAAATTTTACCGAATTAATTTAATTCAGTTAAAATTCTTCCGTTGCTGATCACAAACCATCACTACCTACATGTAAATATCATTTCTAAGATAACAACACGAAACAGCTGTTTGATGTGACTATGAGTTATCACTAATCAGTAAATAAACGTATTGCAAACAGATAAACTCCACAGGAATCCTTTTACCTTACCTTAAAATTATTTGCTGTGAGAAAAGTCCTTTTGAAAATACAAGATAATAATATCACTGTTTTATCCACCAAGAACACACCAAGTCTATTCAAACCACTTAAATATAAAATTATGCAAATATGTACTTTAAACGATTTGGTTAAATTATTTTGATAGTCATATTTAATATTGTCTTTATAAAATAATGTTGTGCAAAAACACGACAGTTAACGTCGTGTTTCGCAAGGCGGAAAACGTCGACAGCGCGTGCGGCCGGCGACGCTGAACCGGTCGACAAGAGCCCGCGAAGCCTGTGCTCGACTCTTTATAAACACACCAACACCACGCGCCCTTACAAACGGCAGTTTTTAATTACAACAATTATTCGTACTAGTTATGACGAGATTTCTCTTCCAGTTCCAGTGATCTGGAGCTTGTGGAGCCAGCCGAACTTACGAATGTTCCTATTGTTTTGTTTTTGTCTGATTTTGGTGTTTTTTGGGATATCTCGGCAAACGAGCACTGCGTGCCACCTGATGGTAAGTACCTAGTCGTCGCTGTCATGGACATCTGCAATACCAAAGGAGTTGCCGATGCGTTGCCGAGCCTATTTAAAGAAAAGGGAGGGGAAGGAGAAAAGGGGACTGAGGGAGGAATTGGTTTAAGTCCCATATAGGGAATAGGGGGCAAGACTATTGCCTTTCACCGGGCACACATCCAGACTCCGAGGTGCTACTGAGAATTGCATAGAAAACCTCAACACGACTTTGGATATTTGTATTTAATTGTAGCAGTCGCGCTTAGGACCATTAGACTAATGAGGCAGTCAAAACCAGAGAAAATAAATCAAATATATTACTTACTATATAGTTTGTGCAGTGAATTCTTGCATTGCGTCGTCGAAATAGATGGCGATGGTGGACGAGGACTGTAAAGTAGAACCATAATACATAGGTTTGTAACTATAATAGTCCTCATTAGGACTTTCTCAGTTTACGACCACTACAGGTACACAGGTTAAAATAAAATCCATTTAAAAATGCCACCCATCAGGTGGGTATAGTTACGTTAGTTATGGTATACCGACCTACTGACTGGAAATTCTGTAGTCAGCAGGTATTACCGTCAAACTTTAATCTTCACTAACTCAAAGAATAGTAACTATAGCAAGTTTCAGGTATTCAATTCCCCATTCAAAAAGTGCATGCATGTATTTGTGAATGTTGTTTTATTCTCTTAGGTCAGAAAACCATGCGCCACTAGCACAAACATATTGTTTGGTTCCAAGTTTAACGTTGACTGGTTCCAGGGCTGGATTGCCCTAGGGGTAATGTAGACCACTGCTTGCCGGCCCCACCCCGCGTCGCTTACAAGACGATTTGACCCGAAAGGAATAAAATATTATGTACCTATATAATTAAGGGTTTATTTGGAAACTAGAAAACGAGAGGCTTATCTCAAGAGTCGTAATGTCGCTGACTGGACTTTTTATTGTTGGGTAGCTCATGGTCACACTTTTAAAAGAAGAAACACGGAAACTCCAAATATATTATTTAATATTATGGCTATCAAGCGGTCAAATAATAACAATTTAAGTTTATATAACTAATTAAAAGGACATGTCATGCTGAACCTCTTTTATGTTGTTTACGGAGGTACAATGAAGAGCGAAGACATGACTAATTAAGATATATGACATACAAATTAATTGCAAGATCATTTCACTAGCGTGCCTTGGCGATGAAGTCAGTGGTCTAGCCAAACTGCCGTCAACCGGAAATATGATATGACTATAGTAAGAAGGACTTGCCATTTTTTCGGTATGTCCAATATACCTATATCCTTTTCCTATACGCTTGGAACAGCTTATTAGCCACAGAATAGCATTACAAAGTTACTGCATTGGATCATAATTATTTTCAACACTCACATTAAATCTATTAAAACGATTCTTTTTTTTATTTAAATTAAAAGAACCGTTTGCCCTGACTGACTGGAAAGACGTATTATTATTATATCATTGACTGACTGCCTGATCTTTCGATGGACTCACGAGTCGCAACGCACAAACAAAACTAATGAGTCTTGAAAGCAGAAATTTAAAACATACTAAGGTTTATACGTATCTACACATTAGCATCTAAAGGATTATTGAAATTGAAATAGAGAGGTGCTTTGTACGAAAGTCTTAGTTTTATGGGGGGGAGCCGAGAGTGACAGTCAGTTTGTTGAAAGGAAAATTGGAATTTTAGCTACACATGCATGACTTTTAAGTGAATTATAACCAGTTTCTGGGATTTTGGATTTAATAATTTAGGTAAGCACTACCTATAGCCTAAAACCGTTCACGTTGAGTGTTGAATAGGCTCTCCAATCTGTTTCAAAAAGGAAACTTCCCAAATAACTATTCTTTCAAATAGAGAATTCAATTACAGAAGAAAGCAGAAGCCTTTTCACAGTTGTTTGTAATTGCAAGTTTTTCGCTGATAAAACAAATAAATAGCGCCCGGTGCCAATGACAAGACTTGTATGTATAGACCGTCCTTTATTAAAATCCTATTGCTAGTTAGAAAATATACTTAATTGTTTTACGGCTGGTTCCATTAACAAAACCAAAACATACAAAAATAAGTAGTAGCTGGCATGTCTAAATGCCAGCATGAATGGGCGGCTCGACCGAGGAAGTAAGTACTACCCTCCTACAGAATATCGACGTCGTTTCGTACGTTGAGTGTGGAGCGCTGGAGGCCCATTTCGTCCATCAGTCCCCTTCCTTCTCATTTTCTCCTTCTCTTACATTTTCCTTAAATAGGCTCGGCAATGCATCTGCATCTCCTTTGGTACCTATTGCAGATCTCCATGGGCGGCGACGAATACTTACCATCAGGTAGCTCGCCTGCTCGTTTGCCGAGTTATCCCATAAAAATAAATCCGTTAGTAGATTTGCTTACTTAGGTAGGATTTTGACATTAAGCGAATCTACTGACTGATTCTGGGACTGCCCGTCAGACCCACATTTAGGAAAAGACTACGAATAAATAATACTTATTTATTCGTAGGGAAAAGACTTATTTTATGCCGGGAATTATACTGTCACTTGTCAGAAAGTCATCAAACGACAATGTCATCTTTGGGTAGGTAACAAAGTAAGGTAATCGTTACCTTTATGAGAACAAGAACTGATCAAATATAGGTACTTGCCTACTTACATCATATACGTACTTAGTTCCTAAATACTCACAAGTCGAGGCGTATATTTCCATACATACGTAACCATTCATAATCAGTAGGTATGTAAGTGATTTGTATGTCCATTTAGGGTGCAGTCGTCGAGACAAAAAGGGACAGTGGTCAAACAAACGACTGTCGCGTTGTCTTGGCGCTACGCGGCCGGGGAAGATCGGAGCGCGGCGGTTCACGCCAGTTTCAGCTGGTTATGATGTCCACCCAAGCACGATATGCCATGCTGATGGGTAATGCACTTCTATTAGTCCCAACGATGTGGTTACACAGACGTTCCACGTCACAGGCAACCTTTTAATTGATTCAAATTAATTTAATAAGTACGCATTACATGTCGTAGGCTCTTTTACGTTTATTGATACTGCGTAACCGCAATATATTTGTGATACAGATATGTAGATAGATTATGGATCTAATTACAGTAGTTAGATAGGTAGGTACTTGCAGTTATTATATGGTTTATATTTGATACCCACTTGCTGTTGACCGCAGTTTTACTCAGGCCTAACAGTCCTAGACTTGGTTTTGTATAGCTTGATGTGTAGCCGTGTGTACACCTATCTTTTTTTTTTCTAAAATATATTTAAAATTTAAATATCAACTGCGTTATTAGTCTTGTGGTCCTAAGCGCAACTGCTATGCTTTAGGGTCATGGGTTCGATTATTATACTCATATAAAACGGTTGACATTGATCTTGCTATAATTACTCGTCCGTATCCATTATAACATAGGTACCTACTGCTCCAATAATCAACTCTGACACAGAACGCAGTGACGATGACGACGCGTTGGTTCGCGTAAAAGACGCTTGGGTGCGGGCGAATCGCGCGTCTTATTTTTGTCTCAGAATTAACAAAAAGGCAAAACCACCTTCAAAAAATAATAATATAATTTTACGCCTAAAAGTTTGGGAAGTCGGTGACTTCAATGTGAGTGGTATTTTGTTTTCGCCACCGACTTCCCAAATTGTTTTAGACGTAAAATTATTTTATTATTTTTTGAAGGCGGTTTTACCTTTTTGTTAAAAGCAATTTTATTTTATTTTTTTGGGAAGGAAAACCGTTAGATTCCCTTACGGTTATTTCATCTCTCTCCCCTTGTCTGTAACACCAAATTACCAGGTGATGACGATGATCAGGGTTAAGTTTAAAGAACCTGTGCTTTATGAATATTAGTGATCATCTTACTTGCCTGGTACTGTTACCCTCTTTTCCTTTTGAAACTGTAATCCTTGATATCTTTCTTACAATGGGTATGGAAACAGAAATTTTCAAAAATTAAACAAGCATGGCAACACAAGATACTTTTATTGTACACCTGTGCACATTTTTTGTTGTAGACTTAAGCCTAGGTGGTGGATAGCCCTCTACTTGAGTGGGATGAACCTGGAACTGTGTGTGGCACCAATACCAGGCCTACCGTGCTTCACAGGCTTGTATGTGACTGAGAATTCGCCAAGGTAATGGCCAATCATCTCAGGCTTGATTTCAACCTGCAAAAAGAAAATAAACACTTTGAATTCATTATCTTATAGTATCTTACAAAAATTATATTATATCTGATGACAAAGTCAATGTTGTTGTCATGACCAGCAAATGGTAGTCGTCACTTATATTTGTGACCCTTTAATGGTTTGCAAAGATTCTTTACATATAAATTGAGACTTCTTCAAAATTGACAATCATCAGGGAACTTATGAACATGTGGAAAGCATAAATGACCTAAATTGTCATAAAGGTACTTAATTGATTAGTTATAACATCATTATTTCTATGTAAGTTTTAAAAAACCATTATTTCTAAATATGTACAAAGAAGTGTAATCATACTGAGTTTTTCTATAAATTCTCAGTACCAGTTTGGATTTGTGTCATACCCTATATTGGCAAAATGTCGGTGTACATTACTACACCTCAGCCTAAACTTTAAAGGGAATACAGGGATGATGATGTATAGTATAGTAAATCATGAATGTTATTTAGCTGTTGTATGTAACTAAACTATCTTTTTTCAAAGACTTAAATTTGAAATAAGAATGCAAATTTCAACCAGCAGGGTGAGTGAGACTGGTGGCTTAGTTAGTCATTGTATCTGGTTTAATTAACCAACAGACACAGGTTCAAACCCTGACATTATTTTTTTTTCTTCAATAAAATAACTTTCGAAATATATAACTAAACTTAAACTCTGAAATCATCCTTTCAATAATATAGCACAACTGGCATTATTTCACAGATATTATCTTTCTAATGCATATAAATATAAATGTAGTATGTAGTATAATGTATGTATGCAAATAATTAAACTGGGCTACCTTGAGGAATCTTTGAATTAGATCTTAATTTGTTGTCCTTAAAAGTCACAGTATTACAATTCATAAATTGTGACTACAGTTCTATGGTTGCTTGAATGAAAATGAATGTAGATGTATGAATTTCAACAATCTTCCATAGTCAGATCAAGGAGAGCCATAACATATTTTGCTACAATAAATAAACAATCCTATCTACTGCTCATAATATAACATACAGCTGTAAAATAATCATAAATAACAAGTGAGAGACTATATTAATTGTGTGAAATATCTGCTGCCGATTTTAGTGACCTTTCCCAATTTATTTAGCCATAAATATAAAAGTTTTACACTTGTTTTTTCATGTCAATTGCATAAATTGTAGGTATAATACTGTTTATGTACCTAGCCTATGCAGTATTTATTATTATTTTATGATTCTTATATTTTATTTGTAAGGGTAACATCAGTCTTCAGAAACAATATTCTCCATTGCTCTCAACTTTGTAAATAACAAATATACAATAAATAAACACATCACAAACCTGATTGAAAGTCTTTCCGTTGTAAATGCCAACAATGGATCCAACCATCTCAGGGACAATGATCATGTTCCTCAAATGCGTCTTGACAATTTCGGGTTTCTCATTTGGCGGCGCTTCTTTCTTTGCGCGGCGCAGCTTCTTCACCAGCGCCATTGGCTTGCGCTTTAGACCGCGGGCGAACCGCCTGCGTGCACGGGCGTGCATAAGTTCCATGAGCTGTTCACTGCAAATAACAATTTGAGGTTATGTTAGGCTTCCAGTACCTAAACTAATACTAATTAGGATTCATAACCAACCACAGTAACTTAACTATTTTAAGTGTACGCAGAACCCCTGATAACTAAAATCTTCATGAAAATTACATTACCTTCGTAATGTGTGTAATTTGTGTCTTTGACAGCCGAACTTGGGCAATCAAATCAACTTTCAAATCTCTGTAATGTAATCCAAATATATCAGTGGATACTTACTTGGGCATGTCCAAAAGCTGGTCGAGATCGACACCTCGGAAGGTAAACTTCCTGAAGGTACGCTTTTTCTTGAGAGTTTCATCGACCTGAAAAACGTAAACATTGTTTCTCACTTGAACAAAATAGAACTTGGACACAGTACTCTATCAACACCAAAACATAGCACCATCACAATATTCATGACTATATGAATGATTATCTTTTAAATAGTGGATAATATTTATTTAATTATTTACGAACCTCAGCCATGTTTCCGATTTGTTTGACAGAACCAAAAGAAAGAAAAGGAAAGAACGAATTTCAATACGTCAAACTGACAGTAACATAATGTTGCAAGATTCAAGAAAGTAAATCTAATAAATAGCTATATAGGTACCTGACTTTAAATCCCTTTTTTTTATAAAAAGCTTTTAGCGATGTGGGTCGCACATTACTAGTATTCTTAATAACCCCTCGCACTAAGCTAAATGCTTGTGTTAGGAGTGGGTTCACATGGGTAGTGCAATGGGCGGGTTTCGAACCGGCAACCACATGATCGCAAGTCTGACGCCCTAGCCATAAATAGTAAAGCCGGATTGACATTACACTTATGCGTAGTACGTACGTACATACAATAATGTCAACTGTAATACTGACCTTTCAGTTTATCTTTTTTATATGGACGGTCCCATGTTACATTTGCATTCACTAGTTAACACGACCTGTCTGACCAATGTAGGCAATATTAATTTTAATATTTCAATGTATTCTACTGCTCCAACTTTACTGCGTTAATCCCAGTCTGTCAAAAAACTCATGAAAATGATCTCTTGGGAACTACTGCTTTTGCTTATACTGGCAACATTGGAAATGAATGAAGAGACAAAAGGTGCAAAAGCCTATGAAGCCATACTAAAATAATATAAAAAAAAGGAAAGAGCATGCCATCTCAATCCCTTTGGGCGCGAATTTCTTTTTTTTAGCAAATTCAAATCTTGCTTGGGTGTTTTTCAGACTTGAAAGCCAAACACAATTTTATTTTTGGTTTTTCGCAAAAAGTTCGTCATAACAGCAGCTGGTGCAGCGCGGATTTTCGCCGTCCGGGAATTCGACGCCCCCCTCGCTCCGGCTACCATTGTATAATAAACTTTACTACTAACTAACTCCATGGAATTTCTTGGCGGATTCTTCTCCATAGGATCAACTTTTTGGAACTGTGCAACTAGAGTCAATAACGTTTTATAAACGCTTGTGAAAGCTTATTTGAAATAAAAACATTTGATTTGATTTGATTTGGATAAATATTACTTGTAGTATTTTTGGAATCAATTTCATAATATTTTGCATTTGATAAATGCCTTGCAGTTTTGCTTGGCACGTAACATTGCAGGATTGCAGGTGCGATTTGTTTTTTTTTAATATCCTATAGAATAAATGCGCACACTACACTAAAGTGCGATATTAACAATAACTTACAATGAGTATTTTTTTTTTTCAAAATTAAAATTTATCGTGAGTATATTTAAATACATTGTTTAAAAAATTCAGAAAAGTACAAGCTAAGTAAGCCAGTACATTGTGTTCAACTATCTAAATTTCCTTGTGTTCAACAGATAGATAGTATGAAAAGAACAAAAAGGACAGTTTTCAGAACTTCATGACCCAAGTGCTCAGTGCAGATTCTCATTTACCAAAGAATATCATAATTTATTACCCTGGGACTCTCAGTATTCTATTCACCCTCAGACAGATTACAAGTATTTATATAGACCACATAAATGTTCTTTAATTAATAAAGCATGTAACATAAAATCATGTTTGTTCAACTATTTCTTCATTTGTGGATCTTAATAATTTGGATAATCTTTTACCAATCAATTTAGGGTACATTTTGGTTTTAATTAGAAATTCTTTAGATTGATGAGTTACTGCACCATTCTCTAACTGATACTTGCATAATGTATGCAATGGTTGCAACAATTGTTCGGTATATTTTGGGTCCTTTTCTAATTGAGCCAAAGCTTCAGCAGCTGTTTCAAGTGTGCTTAAACATCCTTCTGTTGGTTGTGTCCTTATAATGTATCTGCTACTGTTGCTTGTCAATAGTTTAACTTGTTTGATATTGTGAAGTATAGGACTTGATGCATATATAGCCTTCGCCTGAGGCCAAGTTCCATCTATGAGTACAAGATTATAACTATCAGTATCATTTTCCATATCTCTTATATCTATGGCAGTTTTACTTGGGTACAAAAGTAGAGTGTTTGGTTTGTTAAGTATAGTTTCTAAGTCATCATGTTTAGGTTGTGGAAACTTTTTTCCTTTGAATAAAAGGCACTTATTGGCAGCTAAACCTAATTGCAACATTGGAGCCGTTCGAAGACACCGTTTTTCTTCAGCTGGGTGTTGTAATAGAATAACAGTGCTGCGAGGATTTAGCCTTTTTGGTGGCAATGCTGGACACCAACAGACTACTGCTGGCCTTCTGAAATGAAAACATTATAATTTATTAAGTATTTCACAATAATACTAATAGTACTGTACATAACATAATACCATGATAAATAAAAAATTTGGTATATATTTACTTGCAATTAGAACAGAGTTTACGCATAACTGGTGGATCAGCTGGTATGTTAGACAGATCATCCCAGGCTTCTAGTTCCTCCATATTCTAGAATAAAGGAAATATTTAAAAGTTAGTTAAAAATGGCAGTGAGAAAAAAATTATGAGTAAATATTTACCTATGAAATCTTTTTGGTAGGTAGTGATTTATTTAAGATTACTTTACATATATGTTAAAAAATATATTCTCAAAATGGCTTAACCAGACAAACGAAGTTAGTGCATCATCATGCAACAATTTTATTAACTTCTATTAATTAAACTCAAAATTACCAATAGATAGTGCTGATCAGTTTAAACAAATATACATATTATTATATGAAATTACCATTGTCTTGTCTTCATATAAAATGACGTCAAAGTCGCTGTAGATACCCAATATTTTTATCACTATTTTGAACAATTTTGATCGATTAATCCATAAACTTTCGTATAAAATACTTGAACTACATAGGAACTCAATTTCCGACTTCTAAAGTTTCTTTAGCTGTTGATCCTGCCTGAAATCTTGATGGATTTCATTGATTTCATTCTTCAAGACCTACAATGTCTTCAATCAAAACATTACATTAATTAAAATAGGTAATAAATTAAATTATTGTACTAAAGAATATTTGTATTCTCAGAGCAAAGAGTAGATCACAGATTAAACGTCAAACTTCTCAGAGTTTTTTTTTTGTAGTGTGGCACTAGTTTGATCTTTGTGAAATTCTCAGAGATTAGATTAGTGGTGTGTAACTCAGCTGATTCCTTTATTTTTACCAGTTCCGCAATAATGAGAAACGAGAATCGGACAAACTGACCGATTTGATCCTTCGAGCAACATGGAAAGTAGGGATGCTAAAAAGTAATCGATTATTAAAAAAATCGATTATTATTTCATAAAAAGCGATTATTATTTGTAAAAAAATCGATTATTTATTAATCGATTCTTTTTTTTTAAGCGTGCCTTTTTTCGTTTTTTTTCTACTGGCGGCCATTAAAAAATAACAACGCAACACCGCTACCCTGTCCTTTTGATGGGGGGGAGTGTGTTTCGATATTATTTTGCAAATTTGTCGTATTTAATAGAGGTGTTATATAAGAGTGATATTCAGTATTGAATATATTCACTAGCTCATTATTAGCATACCATACCTATTACCGGGTATTAGTCAGCCATTTGGAGATTCCGTATTCGTTACTCTAACATAATATTGTTAACTTACCTATTCTCAGTATTCATTTCTCGAAGATAATTTTATTTATATATTTATTATTGAAATCGTACCGTATTCTCTGAAAAAACGATTTTTTGATAATTCATCATAGAGAATTATAAAAAAATCGTTTTTTTTAGAAAAATCGATTATTATATTATTAAAAATCGATTTTTATACAGGGTGTTTGGTGCATCGTTTGCCAAATGGAAATGGCCGATAGAAGAGGTCATTAGCTTAGAATAATGTCATTAGCTATCAGTTCAGGCCCAATAACTCATTCTTTGTCACACCGGTTTTTTCATAACCACTTTTGAAACTTTATTTGGAAAAATTCCAGAACTCACGACTAAACCTTCATTTAAAAAAAATATAATTAGTGTAGCGTTTAAATTTCAATTTAATTTTGATGTCTACTCTTGTATGGTTCTATGAAATTCAAAATTACTTGCTAGTAACGTCTAGTTCCTTTTTAAAAACCTCACAAAGTTTTTTGAAAAAGAAAAATTCAATTGAAACTCTAGTTAAAATTGCTGTAAAAAAATAACTTAAAGCGATTGGGATCTTCGAATTCTTTTAAAATGTTCTCTAGTCTGTCCCCTTTCCAACAGTATGCCATAAGCCACCAAAAAACTTTGATTTACTTCACTAATTCCCTAAATGTGTAATATAGGCACATCAGGCTGATTTTCGATATTACGGCAAGTGGCACTAGTTTTCGCATAACATGCTTTAAGTAGGCAGATAGTGTTATTTGACTCTTACGCAGTCTCTTATGCCTGCCAGTATGAATGGGTTCGCACGACCGTGGAAGTACGGGTATGAAATGAAATGAAATGAAATGATATTTATTTCTGTAAATAGATCTTTTAAGACACTTTTACAAGTCGTTTTTTTACATATTTTTTTAACTAGATGGCGTCGACGTTTCCTATCTGACGACCTCTGAGAAGAAACGTCGAAACAAACTCAGAGAATCATGGTCTCTTTTAAAGTCCAGACAATAGTTATATTATATGCGAGTTCAATGTAGGGCAAAATCTGAACAGGCCTTTTGAAGAAAGAACCATACCAGCTTTGAGTTGACCTGTCCTAACTGACGGAACGCATACATCAGTCATCGTGTAGCTCAACCATTTTTTAGGGAGCCCAACGACCCGACGCACAACGATACCAGATCAGCAAAACATTTGCGTAGGTCATGGGAAATACTCAAAACTTTCAGAAATCTTTAATATAAATAAATGTTATACGAGTTAAAACCGACATAGTACTCACATTTACATTTTGTATGGTACAGTGTACATTAATAATAATACTATGCATGATAACTATGACCTACAAGGCAACTCAGTCAACTCGTAAATGGAAAAAAATAAAAATTTGAGACAAATTTGTCATCCATATAATTTTTCACACTATAGAAACCTTTCAAACACAGTTTCTGCTTAACAATTGATTTAAATTTGTTGATGCTCAGGTTTTGAATGTTGCTTGGGATTTTATTGTACAAGCGTATACATTGGCATTTGAACGAGTTACTTATTTTCTGGAGCCTGGTAGCAGGAACAATGAATTTATTTTTATTCCTGGTATTAACATTATGCGTATCACTACGTTTTTTAAAGAGATTAATATTCCTATGAGCATACAATACATTTTCATAAATATAATGTGATGGAACAGTCATAACATTAATCTCCTTAAATTTATCCCTCAGTGAATATCTGGGACTTAAATTATAAATTGACCGAATTGCTCGTTTCTGCAACACAAAAATAGCTTGTATGTCAGCCGCATTCCCCCACAACAGAATACCGTACGAAATCACACTATGAAAATAACTGAAATAAACTAGGCGAGCTGTATCCTCGTCAGTTAAGCTACGTATCTTTTTAACGGCGTATGCCGCAGAGCTGAGCTTTTTCGACAATTTATCTATATGTGGGCCCCACTGAAGTTTAGAATCTAAAGTGATGCCCAGAAATACAGTGGTGTCCACAAGGTCCAACTCTTCGTCATTAATAAGTACACTGGTTTTCACCTGTCTTACGTTAGGTGTTGTAAACTTAATACATTTAGTCTTCTTTTCATTCAAAAGTAGATTATTAGCATTAAACCAGTGCACAACTTCTGAGAGGGCGCTGTTTACATCGTCAGAACACATTTGTTGACGTTTAAGTATAAATTATAGTGACGTATCATCTGCAAACAGCACTATTTCGTGATTATCCCTTATTAGATGTTAGTTGTCGTTGTTAATATAAATTAAAAATAAGAATGGACCAAGAATCGAGCCCTGCGGAACGCCCATTGTAACTACGAACCCCGAAGATCTCTTTCCATTGACGTCCACCTTCTGAATCCTGTTACTCAGGTACGAAATAATAAGATTCAGGGAAGTGTTTTTAACACCATAGTGATAGTACTTTCACTCACAGAATATCGACGTCAAGTAGCTGTATGCATACTGTTGCGTTACGTTCGCTGAGCGTGAAGCGCCGGAGGCCCAATTGCTCCCTCAGTCCTCTTCCTTCTCGTTTTCTCCTTCCCCTCCCTTTTCCTTTAATAGGCTCGGCAACGCATCTGCGACTCCTTTGGTTTAGCAGATTTCCATGGGCAGCGAACACAACTTACCATCAGGTAACTTTGCCTGCTCGTTTGCCGAATTATCCCATAGGAAAAAGTAAGAACCTAATTACAAATTTTGTTCAAATTATCTGACTCTATTGCGTATGCACGCGCGACCGCTTATACTGACTGTAGTGGTACGTAAACGTATTTCTGCTTTGATAGTGAAGAAAGCCCTAGCCTCAACTTCCGATGCGTAAAAAGTTATTTCTCCGAAGATGTCGCGCGTGCATATGCAACAGATTCAGACAATTTTAATAAAAAAAAAAATTAGGTATTTACTAGTAAAAAAAATGATTTCATGTTCCAGGATAGTAAGTTTTCAATGTAAGAACAAGATAAAAGACTGCGTAAGAGTCAAATAACACTATCTACCTACTTAAAGCATGTTGAAATAAATAATTATCAAGACTTGTAACGTATGAAGAAAGTCAATATATTTTCACTAATAAACAAGACAAGATCACGTACACGGACAATGACATTTTACTAAGAAGGAGGTTATAATAAAACTTATAAACATAGAAACTCTTTGTATCGCTATTATACTTTTAGTACTGCGGCATGTCTGCGTTTATCTCAACATTCTCTCCTTAACGCAGACCCATTATTTTGCTGAAAACTTCATGTTTTGGTCTATGCAGACCTTTGGTCAAAATGTCAGCAGCCATGTCTTGACTCCTTTGGTATTTTACTTGAATTTGATTGGCAGCAATCCTCTCTCTGACAAAGTGGTAGCGGACATCAATGTGTTTGCTCCGTGGATGGTAACTTTCGTTTCCTGAAATGCTAATAGCACTTTGATTATCACAATTTATGACAATAGGAATCGCTGACAATTCAGGCCAGAAGCTCTCTTCTAATTGTTTTAGCCAAAGTGCTTCCTGTGCGGCAGAGGCCAGAGACATATATTCAGCCTCCGTACTGGACAGGGCTATAGTTATTTGTTTTTTTGAGCACCAACTTATGGCTGCACCCTGAAAAGTAAATAGATATCCCGTACATGACCTACGGTCTTCCGCATGACTGGCCCAGTCAGCGTCGCAATAACCTTTAATATTATCATCTGAAGTGCCATCATATGTCAATTTATAGCTGATGGTGGCTTTTAAATATCTTAAGACTCTCTTCAGTGTGGTCCAATGTTCTATAGTAGGTTGGCCATTATACCTGCTCAATGAATTTACAATATATGCTATATCAGGCCTTGTTCCTTGTGACAAGTACAATAGGCACCCAATGGCTTCTTGATAAGGTAAGTTTCTCAATATTTCTTCTTCTTTTTTTGCCTTCTTTAATTGAACATTTGGGTCACATGGAGTCCAGATCGGTTTACAGTTGTTCATACCGAAACGATCAAGTATTTTGTTAATATACATGGATTGATCGAGTGATATTTTCTTTTTCTCATGTGTTATTCTAAATCCGATACAGTGTTTTGCTTTTCCAATATCTTTCATACTGAAACTATCTTTAAGCCTTATTTTTGTTTCTTCAACCGTTTTTGAGTTATTATAAAATAAAAGCAAATCATCCACATAAACCGATATGAATAAGATGTCATTTTTGTTCAATATGCGAAAATAAATGCAGGGATCAAGTTTCGATCGCTTCATGCCCATTTCTAACAAAACAGAGTTTAACTTCATGTTCCACATGCGGCTGGCTTGCTTGAGGCCATAAATAGCTTTATTCAAATGACATACTTTCTCTCCTTGATCAAAAGTGGGTGGTTGTGACATATATATATCTTCATCAACTTCCCCTTGTAAAAATGCAGTAATGGCATCCATTTGATAAATTTCCAGATTGTATTTTGCCGCCATGCCTATTAGATATCTAATTGAAGTGTATCGTACAACAGGTGCGTATATCTCGTTATAATCAATTCCCCTTTTTTGTTTGTAGCCCTTAATAACAAGTCTAGCCTTATAACGACTTATTTCTCCGTTTTCATCCAGCTTACGTTTGAAAACCCATTTACATGGAATAACTTTCTTCCCATCCGGTAAGTCTACTAAAGACCAAGTATTGTTAGAAATCAGAGACTTATACTCTTCGTTCATAGCCTGTTTCCATTCATTAGATTCATCACTTTGAAGAGCTTCTTCTAAGCACTGAGGATCATCATTAAGAAAGCTTGATGTTGATTCACCATTCATACAAATATATAAAGATGAATTTTCATTATTTGTTTGCAATTTTGCTTGCCGACGAGTTTTAATATTTGTTATATTTTCAGGTGTACCAATACTCTCATCTGGTAGGTATGTCTCATCTAGCGGATCATCATATTCTGTTGTACTTGAATTATCTGAAGCACTATGGGTCAGATTACTCGAAGGGGATTGTTCTTCACCATCAGTATTCTCAGTATTTCCTTCATCTTGTGAATCTTGTGCAATTGATTCAGATGTCTGTTCATTTAACGGTAAGTATATTTGTGGTAGTTTTCTTTCATCATTATTATTTTTGTTTGTTAATATATTTATTTCCTGTTTTGCTTGATTATTATCATTTACTTTTGTTTCAGGTTCTGAAGAAGAAGATGATTCTACCATTTTTCTTTTGACGCATTCTTCGAGAAAAATTACATCCCGACTTATCACTGCTTTTTTATTTATCGGGTCTATAAATCGGTATCCCTTTGTGCACTCACTGTACCCAACAAAGATTAGCGAATGCGATTTTGCATCTAATTTTTGTCGCTTTTCTTTGGGTATATGTACCATAGCAGGACAGCCAAATATTCTCATATTACTTAGGTCTGGTTTTTGTCCACTCCATATTTCATGAGGTGTAATGTCTGATAGAGCATGTGTGGGTGAGCGATTAATTATATAAGCGGCAGTCGTTACAGCTTCAGCCCAAAAATTCTTCTGTAAATCAGCATTAAGCATCATGCATTTTGCCCGTTCGATAAGAGTCCGGTTCATTCTCTCACTGAGACCGTTTTGTTGCGGCGTGTAAGGACTGGAAGTCTGATGCAATATTCCATTTTTCTTTAAATAATTACTGAAGTTTTTGTTAATATACTCGGATCCGTTATCACTCCGTAAAGTTTTTATCTTTTTATTTAATTCATTTTCTACTCGATTTTTATATTCAATAATTTTTTCTAACACTTCAGCCTTACTTTTAATTGTGTAAACATAAACTTTCCTTGAAAAATCATCTGTAAAAGTTGTAAAATATCTAGCACCGCCCATCGAAGCAACTTGCATCGGGCCACATACGTCTGTATGGACTAGATCTAGCAACTCATTTGCCCTTGAGCCATTGCTTGGAAAAGACTGCCTTGTCTGGTTACCTTCTAGGCAACTTATACATACAAACTTTTCTTTCTGAGATGACAATTGTACACCAGTTGTGCAGTTAGGTAATTTGTGGACATCATTATAATTGAGATGACCTAAACGTTGATGCCACAGATGTGTATTCGACTCTGATTTTGCTGACATAGCGTACATTTTATTATTGTTTATGTTTAGTCTGTAAGTGTCATTTATGAGATCTGCTGATGCCACTTTTTTGTTATTTAGATTGTATACTGAGCAGCCAGTTTTATCAAATTTTACTTTACAACCAGATTTTATAATTCTACTTACTGACAATAGGTTTGTCGACAGCTCTGGCACGAATAAAACATTCTTTACGAGTATTTCACTTGTACTGCCATCTTTGTTACATATTTGTAGAGTAACATTACCGCAACTTTCAACACATAATGTTTTATTATCTGCAATTCTGATCGTGGATATCGGAGGTATTGTTGCATTTTCTAATAAATCCTTATGCATTGTCATGTGCATCGAAGCACCTGAATCTATATACCAATTAATACAATCATTCAGTTGCATAGCTGAAAACGCTGCCACAAAACCTTTGTTATTATTTTCTTTACTTTGTGATTTATTTTTCAAAAACCAACAATTTTTACCAAGGTGTCCATGCTTGTTGCAATTGAAGCATCTTGGGCCTTTTGACTTTGACTGATGCTGAGTATTTTTGAACTTTGCTTGAGTATTTTTATGACTTGTGTACAAAGCTGAAGTACCTGATGAAACTTTTATTTCTTGCAAAAGTTTAGTTTTAATTATGTCGGCACTTATTGTTACACCTGAGCTTTCAATACCCATGATCATTGGCTTATATTCCTCGGGTAAACCTGCCAGCATCAAAGTCCCGAGCCATTCGTCGTCAACACTGAATCCTATGTTTCTCAACTTATGAGCTGAACTCATGATTTTGTTGACGTAGTCTTCTACACTGGCGCTTGTTTCCAGATTAGTGTTAATTAAATCTCGCAATAAACCAACTTTCCTCAACAGACCGGAGTCTTGAAATGCCTTTGTTAAATTATCCCAAACCTGTTTTGCTGTCTGCGCATCCTGTATATGTATATAGTTTATCGGATCAACTAATAATATTAGTTTTGATTTGGCCTTTTTTTCTTTCTTCGGATCAGTATCTATACCTTTGACACACTCCCATAAATCATCGAGTTCCAAGTATGCTTGCACAGCAAATCTCCAGGATGTCCAATTATCACGGCCAGTAAGTTTTTCTATCGGTATCAAAGAACTGTTTGATGCCATTTTTTATCAAATTATTATAGCTGAAACTTCGGCGACCGCTATGATAATTTTTAAGTTATACGTATTTCGGAACAAAATCAATTAGATTTACGTTTATTTTTACTGTATAACACTATTAAGGCAGGGAGAGGCCCATAACCTGATGAAATAAATAATTATCAAGACTTGTAACGTATGAAGAAAGTCAATATATTTTCACTAATAAACAAGACAAGATCACGTACACGGACAATGACATTTTACTAAGAAGGAGGTTATAATAAAACTTATAAACATAGAAACTCTTTGTATCGCTATTATACTTTTAGTACTGCGGCATGTCTGCGTTTATCTCAACAATGCGAAAACTACTTATACTACTTATCGTAATATCGAAAATCAGCCTAATGTGCCTCGATTACACATATAGGGAATTAGTGAAGTTAATCAAAGTTTTTTTTTAGCTAATGGCATACCGTTGTAAAGGGGACAGACTAGAAAACATTTCAAAAGAATTCGGAGATCCCAATCGCTTTTAGTTATTTTTTTACAGCAATTTTAAGTTGAGTTTTAATTGATTTTTTTCTTTTTCAAAAAACTTTGTGAGATTTTTAAAAAGGAACTAGACATTATTAGCAAGTAATTTTGAATTTCATAGAACCATACAAGAGTAGAAATCAAAATTAAATTGCAATTTAAACGCTACACTAATTTTTTTTTTTTTAAATAAAGGTTTAATGCTGAGTTCTGGAATTTTTCCAAATAAAGTTTCAAAAGTGGTTATAAAAAAACCGGTGTGACAAAAAATGAGTTATTGGGCCTGAAGAGATAGCTAATGACCTCTTCTAACGGCCATTTCCATTTGGCAAACGATGCACCAAACACCCTGTATAATCGATTTTTTTGAGAAAAATAAAAATCGATTTTTAAATAATCGATTTTTTTATCGTGAAGTCACATCCCTAATGGAAAGGGAGAAGCCATCCGTAGCGTTCCCCTCTAGCAAAGTACAAGCCCAAATGGGCACATTCATTTTATAAAACTAGGTTGCCGCTTGGATTTGTAACTCAACCAAGTCCAGCCGCGCGAGTGAATACAGCGGTCCTCAAAATGGAAAATGCCAAATTGTTCGGTTTTCTGCTGCAAAAAGAGGTCTGGAACATCAAATCTACTAAAAGATGGTATTACATTTGACATGTAAATAAATCTTTACCGTATATTTCTATTTAATTACATTTAGACACCAAATTCGTGTATTCGAGTAGCTCTTTGATTCCAATCTAGCTCTCACTCGCTCACTCGCTGAGAGGTAACGTAGATTCTTTGTCTACGCTAGGTAAGCATATATTTCGCTCACTGAATAGCTCATCGAATCAGGATTCAATGAGAGCTAAATGAGCTAGAGAGCTAAAAGAATGATACATTTCTTTTGATTGAAAGAGCTATATTTCTCTTTTCTTTTCATTGGGCCGTTTCTAGCATCGTTACATACAACTCTCGACTAGAGGTACCGAATATATTCGTAATAGCATTGCTGGTTTCAAATTGAGTGAATCTTTAATTAGTTTTACCCAATAATCTATATTAAGGAAAAAGCGTCAGCCTTGGCCGCGAAATTAAAAATTTTCGTATTTTTCGGAAATTATTCGGATGTAACACATTCCAGTCAGGTATATGGTAGTATAAATTGCGACATCAACAATAACGTATACTTGTGAATAAGTTATTGTAGATGTCGCTATTGTTTTTTGTATCTCAGATAGGCTTGCGCTTGCCACAACTTGCCTGATGTTAAGCAACGAAGGTCTACGATGGAACGCGCTTGCCTAGAAGAAACCTATTCACTTTCGCCTTGAAGACACTTAATTTGTAGGTCTCCGGGAACAAAGATTCCGGCAATTTCTAAAGCCATGTACGCACTGCTACACATCAAGCTATACAAAACCAGTATAGGTTTGACTTGAATTGTGTGGAAAACCACTTTAGGTGACCTCCCACTGTAAATGTTATTATGTAGTCCTGCGTACCTTGAATGTGTAATAACAGGTAATAAGAGAATAATTTGCGAAAAACCACAAAAAACTGAATTTCGCGCCCAAGGCTGCATTTAATGCTACATTTTTAGTTACTGCTGTCACCGCTTCGGGTTGTTTTTGGTTTTTGCCATGCTTACTATCACTCATAATTAGCTCAATATTTTTAACAGAATATTTAAGCTATGAATAGAATATAGGTAGAGTTTGTATAGAATTCGCGATAAGAGATGGCGCTAACATCTGTATAAATACACGTCTTCTAAATATTTAGATTCAAATTAGCTTTTATTTATCTTTTTAAATGTTACAAAAAACCATAATGAAAGCATAACGATTAATTAGCCACAGAAAGCATGTCAGTACTCTGCAACTTACTATTAGCTATATTCTAAATTTAATGAAAAGCGTTTCTAAAGTAATATGGGACGCCATTTTGCGCCGCATTTCATATAGATATAATGGTAATAAGTCTCATTCTTTCATACGTAACTTTCATACGAGCAAAAGAATAGGATGCAAAATTCTCTGACTTTCTCTTGAGTTACGTAGGTATGTACATTTTTATATGAATGATTTGTAAACATGGAGGCCAAGTGTTTTGCCAGTGTGAAGTAATTTCATCGTTTTGCTTTGTATTAATTGTGTTACTAAGTTTTCTGATGTGGTTAGTAATATATACTTTTTCTTTTTGCTTTAGAATCAAAATAATTTAGTGTATTTTATCAACAAGGGGCATTATAATCGTACATACAAATGCAAACGTATGCACTTATTTGGCGCCAATGTCCTAAAAGACCGTTATGTTCACTTATTAAAATTAATTTCGCGAGATTATATCTGTTTTTATATGTCTTCGTAGTTTTTTGTGATATTTCTAGAATGGGTTGTAAAACATCACCAAGTTTCATCGTGAATAAACTGGTCTTACGAGTGTCGTCAGATCTGTCATTTCAACAAATTATGTGGAGTGGAAATAAGATATTTCTCAAAATATCGCTTGTGAACTACTGCCTTGATTGATTTCATCATAATATTTCAGATTACTATAATAATAAGGGCAATTTGCGACTGAAATGAAGACAATTACACTGTTGTATTTGGAAACATCTTGACCAACCTTGAAGTAAGTACCCCAACCATTTGAACTAGCACTAAAAGAAGCGTCATTACATATTTTACATTCGTCTGATCACAATTTATTGCTTTGAATACCTGCTTTTCTACAAATTCATATGGGAGAAATTATATTGAATACATATCAAAATTAATTATGTACCTAGCCATCCCTCCTACTTAGTTTGCATCACATTCTGTTTGGCAATGTTTTTATTGTTTTCAAGTTCATGGTTAAATAAAGATCATTGTGTTGTATAATTTTTTGTTTAGATTTAGTTCTACTGTATTTTTTATTGTAAAATAAAACCTATTATTCCAGAATGGGCACAGAGTTGCCAAAAACTCATGATTCAAGTGGTGATACAGACTCCAATAGTGATTCTGAGGTTTGTACTTAGTGTTTTATTTCAATATTTTGGTTTTATTATTGTCAACTTTTATCGGGCTGTTCTATGAAATTAATTCAATTTATTGCATTATATTGATGCTTATAAAAATATTATCTATTAAAGTTTATAAAATGCACAAATAAATACACAATGTTTCAATTTAAGTTATTATTTCTTTTATTATATCTTACAGAACAGCAGCTCCAGTGATTCATCAAGGAGTGAGTGGGAATGTTCTGAGGCTAAGCAGAGTGCTTCTCGTAAGGCACACTTCTCAGTTACTTCTTGTGATACTGGATTAAAACTCAAGATTGCTGCTATACCACCGAGGAAAGTATCACCAAAAAGAACTAGTAAACCATCTGTAAAAAAGAAATTGGCAAATAATAAAAGTCCAAGTAAAGATAGAACACCAGTAAAGAAAAAATCTCAACTATCTGACACTACATCAAGCTCGGAATCTTGCAGTAAATGTTCGTCTGATTCTTCTAGTGATGATGATTTGCCACTCAAAGCTGTCTCAAAAGCATTACCATCAAAATGTACAGCTAAGAACCCACCAAAAGTAAAAAATACCAACAAGGGTGAAAATGAAGAGGGGAAAAAATTATGTGATGTTAAGGATGTAGGAGCAAAAACTAATAACAAGGACAAACAAAGTGCTGCAAAGTCCAACACTAATGTGAAAAAGACTAAAAGTGATGAACCTACTTCTGAAACAGCTTTGAAGAGAGTGAGGGGACGACCCCGGACAAAGGTAAGGCTAGCATAATTTCTGTATTCTAAGAGTAAGGAGGGCCCTTGAGTTTCTTCCACTGCAATCCATATTCTATTGATTAGCAGGCCAACCAAAATACATAGCCTTTGCGAGCAGGATTTAAACTTGGTCTAGCACGGTGAAGGTTTTTATGCATGAATTAGTACACTTTCAAAAAGAAATAGAGAATCAATTAGTACCTAGTCCTCATATTTTTTTTCAACATTAGCTGTAAGGATTATTTTTACTTCAAAAATGAATGAGAAAATATTGAAATTAGTATTTGAATTCTAAAGAAAGAATTTAATTGACTAAACTGCTTTTTAGTTTGCAATCTAATGAGTAAGGATGAAACTGATTTATAATCATTTTCTTCTACTATATGTATATTGTTGGTAGCAGGTTGTTTTAATGCCTTCATTATTGAGGCTACAAATTTTCCTGATAATTAAATATGATGCTGACTATAACTAAGCAGCGGTAGCCTAATGGCTAGGGCGTCGTACTTGCAAACATGTGGTTGCCGGTTCAAAACCCACCCATTGCACTACCAACGTGAACCTACTCGTAACACAAGCATTTAGCTTAGCACGAGGGGTTAACAAGATTACTAGTAATGTGTGACCCACATTGCTAGCAAGCTTTTTAAAAAGAAAAAAAAAGATACTCCAGTCAAACAGAACAAAAACCTGGCAAGGATGACACTGATTCTTCTAAGAGTACAGTTTTGTGTTAGTTAAAAGAACTACAATCTTAGAATGTATAAAAACATATATGTTTGTTTGTGGTATTTTAAGAGCTGCCATTCTGTCTTCTAATTGCGCTAAAATTTTAATTAATTCTTGCACACATTACACTTATCAGAGTTTTGCTTTTGTTGTGTTGAAACCTTATCTAAGGAATCGAGATGTCTCAAAATGAATTCCACAAGGGTAACCGGCCTACATACAGATATTGAACTCATACTGAGCTCTGACTCAGCATTAATTACTAACTCATTATAGTGTTGTCTAAACTTTTCAGCACATCATATTAGGATCGAACATATTTAGAAGTGTTAGCTTTCAGAAGCAAAATATGATAATATTATAATATGTATTATAATATTTTGTACTGGTTACCATTGAAGTACCAACCAATACCATATTCCAAGCAAAATCTGATTAGTGCACCTTACTAATAGGTCGCCATATGCAGCACTGTACGCTGTAATGTTTACATTTTGTTACGATACTGCCAGTTCAAGGCACTTCACATTCGAAAATGTTTAATCATCTGATTTACCTATATTTTTCGATGAATGGACAACAAGACATGTGCATTCGCACACTATACAGGTACAGATACAGGTATATTAAATGACTAACGGAAGACGAATCGGTCGAGTTGATAAACAATATTATTTTGTTATCTATGTAGAAGAAGTTTCTTCTACGTAGATATAAGTGGCGGCTCAAACGAAGTTTGTTCGATCCAATGATCGGATGATTATTCAAAGAATGTTGGAAGATGTCAATGTCTTTGGAAATGCTGTTATAAGTCCGTTTTAAGCGATTTAGTGGAGATACTAGCTTAGTCCTAAAGTAAGTCTCAGTAAAAGTCTTATTTAATTGATACCTAGGTACTTTCCTGGGAACGCAAAGATTTATTTCCCATAAAATATCCGGTGACAAAGCAGTTCCATTAATAAGTTTATATAAAAATGCCAAATCGTTTATTTTACGTCTATTTACCAAGGTGTCCAATCGAAAATGTTGTAGGCGACTCATATAATCGGCACGAAATGGGCAGTAAGGGTCTTTGTAAGCTAGGAATTTAGCGAAGCTCCGTTGTAATCTATTCGAGCGATATGAACTTTATATTTGGTTCCATATTGATGATGCGTATTCAAGTATGCCGCGAACCAATGCGTTATATAAACATAATATTGTTTTGATGTTTTTAAAGTCACGGCAAATACGCTTTAGAAACCCGAGCAATTTCCAGGCTTTTGTAATAATAGTATTTGTATGATCAACAAAGTCCAGCCTACTATCAACTAACACGCCCAGGTCACAAAGCTAGCTAATAAAATGATTCTTCTTCTTCCTTGAATCTGTACAAAAATTAGGCTTCTATTATAGCGACACTCGCAGATACATATGTATACAACTAATATAACGTTATGCGGTCTCACTCTCTAGCAGTGATTTATGCTTTTATAATTTCAACAATGTTCGTGACTCGTTTCTCTCGATGGCTGACTATTTACATACACGTTTGTACAGAGCCTTCGGTGCACAGGGTAGACTTCTTTTTTTTTAAAAGCGCGTGAGCATTTTCACTAGCAATGTGGGTTACACATAACTAGTATTCTTGCTATCCCCTCGTACTAAGCTAAATGCTTGTGTTACGAGTGGGTTCACGTCGGTAGTGCAATGGGTGGGGTTCGAACCGGCAATCACATGATCGCAAGTCCGGCGCCCTAGCCATTAGGCTACCACCGCTTCTTTAGACTACACTTGTCCGGTATTTTTTATTGCAATACTCGTCTCCCATTACGTGGGAGCGCCCGTGGGCGCGCCAGATCGCTGTATGGCATGGCATCGCCAGGGCGCTGTAAAGCCAAGCCTGAAAAATCTGCAAATTTGAAACTAATACTGGGATCCAAAGAAGAGTCTCGTACATGTATGTTATTATCCAATGATTTATAAACTATAGATACGTTACCCGAACTCTAAAATGGCTTAATCGTAACGTAACTAAAGATGTATATTCATTCTTTCCAACAACAGGTATGCAGTAAGGTGGCATTTCTTTTATTTCCCTTTTTCGCACGTATTAGTAGATTTGTAGCTATCTAATAGTTGCGCTGTTTTTGATAGCCGTGATGTTCGTGTATGACCCGTCTATATAATAATACGTCATTGTTATCATCATCATCAGTGTAAGGGCCCTTCACTCTAGCGTTTGCACAGTGTAGGCGTTCGATGTACGTATACGAACGTGTAACCGTCGCACGCGTCGCGTTGTCGCGCGTCTGCGATGCGCATACGTTCTTCGAACCCCTACGCTAGTGTGAAGGCGCTCTATATTCGTCCACTTCTAGACGTAGGCCTCTCCTACTAAAGGCCACAGAACCGATGTATGTAATTTTATTATGTACTAGTAGACGCGGCAAACTTCGTTCTGCCGTAGATTGGGTTGCACCTCTTGCAACCTGGTAGATTCCCATTATTGAAGAGATATACGAGTACTATACTTTTTTCGTTTTGCTGTATGGCGCTAGAGCGAACAACGCCGATGGTTTGCCGATTCGACAACGATATTCATACGACAATTACCTTTTTTCGTTTCACCACCACCATCATCATAAAAAAGAGGACATTAAAAATAAACTGCCCCTAAATTCACCAAAAAGTATAATTTAAACACATGTCTGACACGAATGCTATTTAATCTTTTAAAAATAAAATGTAGAAAAATGACAGTTTTGTATCGCAAGTAGACAATTTCTTATACATATCAATATCATTATTATATTATCTGGGTACCCCATGAGTCAAAATGGTTCTGTATTGATACATTATCTTGAAATACTAGCATAAAGTTGAGTCATTTTTACCGAAAACTAGTTGACCTGGCAAACTTCGTTTTGCCTTAGATTGGGTTACACCCTGGTCGATTCCCATTATTGACGCACCTTGGGTTATATACACTTAGTTGTGTAGGGAATCGACCAGAAAGTAACCCCCTGTAACGGTAAACGAAGTCTGCCGGGCTAGCTAGTATATAAATAACTATATGTAGAAAAAGAGGACGGATAAAACATAAACTGCCCCTAAATTCACCCAAAAAGTATTCATTTAAACAGTGTCTGCCACGAATGCCTTTTAATATTTTAAAAATTAAATGACGAAGAATTACGGTTTTGTATAAACATAATATACCATCACGCCTGTATTCCCCGAAGGGTTTTGTATCGCAAGTCATATAGACGATTTTCTATACCCATATTATTTATTCTTTTTTATGTGTTCTATCAAGATTTTTCTTATTATTTTCTTTTTTAAACCACCCTTGTATTGCGACAAACTCAACATAAAAATAATTATGCTAATAGGTCAAGCCGTTTTTGTGTTTAGGCGAGACTAACGATCCGCGATTGATTTTTATATAAGTATATAAGAGAAGATAACCAATATTTGAGCTCGTGTAACTTTTTAACAGTTTTTTGAAATTACGTTACGTACGTTACGTTTATTAGTTTTACGTACAAGGAACACGTATGATATGATTAATGATAAGATTTTTACTGCGAAATTTCAAAGACTTTCATTGGTTAAAAGTCAGGATAGGACGAAACTACTTTTGTGTGGACCGCGGAGCAGAGACTATCCTCTTAAGCGGGCTATAGTTATTAATACGTACATTACTTAGAAAAGTTAGAGGTCTTAAATTCAGACCTTTGACTCGGCAGTCCAATGGTCATATCACCTGCGCTTTATAGTTTAGTCAAAATTCTAATATCATATAGAAGTATTCGTTTACGATTAGAATGGTCTGATATTAGCTTAAACCATGGCCAAAAGTCCTTACGCATTAAAAAAATATCGCAACTTACATAAACAAGCGATACAATGGTATGTGACCAGAAATAAATTAAACAATTCCATTATTGGAAGTCCAACGTTACTAATGTGAAAATGATTAACTTCACGGTTTCGAGAACTGTTAGATTGTTAAAATAAATTAGAAATAACACATTCGTTTAAAAAAGTACCTCGACACGTATATTTTTAAACTATAGTTTTTTGTGCATTGTAGAAAAACTGTGTATTTTACATGTCCTGCAAAAGTTCTTTAACATAAAAGGAGCTAAATGTAAAACTTAATTATTTTTCTTACACGCCAAATTTATTTGAATTTCCGTTCATTCAGTTCAAAGAGAGGAATTATTCGTGATTATCTGGTTAAACTGATGC
The DNA here is from genome assembly GCA_958496365.1 of Subacronicta megacephala. Lineage (NCBI taxonomy): Eukaryota > Metazoa > Arthropoda > Insecta > Lepidoptera > Noctuidae > Subacronicta > Subacronicta megacephala. Next base: position 9,782,556 of record OY292531.1, on the reverse strand, counting down.
TGTAGTTGCTTAAGAATTGGACAAAAGGCATATACCATACAGGGATATGCCTTTTGTACAAGTTACTTTTTTAACCTAAAAGTTTTCGTTAGCTGAATTCAAACCCAAGGCACGATCGTACCTTTGACTTTTAAAAATCAAATGCATATTATTAATAATAATCACTCTTAAACGGTATAGGAAAACATCATGAGGAACCTGCCTGCCTAAGAGTTTTTCTCTACGTCAGCGACGCGTGGCGTCTGCCAACCCGAAATAGGCCAGCGCATCGTGGTGGAATATAGCCTAAACTCTCTCATTCTGGCCCTAGGAGACCCCCTTTTATGGAAGGTTGGAGGGTGAAAGTTACAGATTTTTTATATTTTTCTATCCTATCCTACATACCAAATTTCAGCTTTCTAAGATTTCACCCTACCTTGAAGTAACCTAGATGTTTTGATGATCGCGTAAGCGAGTCAGTGACAAAATCGGCGTATTTTATGTTAAATTCTAAAGTTAATCTGGATTAGTAGTATACGTGGGACACTCAGAATGTTTTGAGAAACTAAATAACTAACTTCTATGAAACATTTTTTTAAATTAAATCTTTCATTTTTCGGCGTTGATGCTGCTTTGGTCTCGAAGTGGAATTGAAATTAGGTACCCCATCAAAGTGAAGAAACGAGCGATCATAATTTTTCCTGCGCTCCTCGATCGCTTCACTTTCGTATGCGTTGGTTCATTTTGAAACAGCCAAACTGTCGACTGACGCTTGCTTTCTAGATCGTATTGATAAATCCATGATTCGTCACCTGTCACAATGTCCTAAACGCGCCGTGACGAGCCTGATCAAATTTTTGTATCATATCACGGCACCAATCCACACGGGCCTGCTTCTGAGCTTCGGTGAGGTTGTGCGGTACCCAGCGGGAATCTATCCTCCTTACGCGAAAGTGCTCGTGCAAAATCTTGTGAACACTTCCTGAACCAATCAGCAGAGTATGCTGAATCTCTTCGTATATCGATTTTTTTTTTACTGCCTGCACACTTTCTTCGGTGACTGCCGTCGTCGGACGACCACTCCTTTTTTCATCCGCCAAAGTAAGAACTCGCTATACCAGCGGTAATGGTTGCTTTTGAAGGTCCTTCATCCATAAAAGCAATTCGAAGTCGTTCAAATTACTCATGTTTTAAGCCACATTTTAAAATCATAAAAAATAATTGCACGAAAATTTTCTCGATGCAGATCCATATTTTTATGAGACAAGAAAATTTGGATTGGCTCACAAAAAAATGCGGAGGGAAATTTGAAATTCGAACAGTGGTATTTTTACTTTTAAGTAATTGAAGTTTTCAAAATAATTACAAGTGGCCAGTGTCTTATACATAAACTTTTTGTCGCAAAACTTTGAGTGGCCTGGTACTACATTATTTACCACATACATTATATTCTGAGAATTCGGGTCTAGTATTATCCAGACCGAAGCTTTCGAGAGGGCTAAAATGCGACAAAACCCTACGTCGCGTACTCATATTAATTTAAATTATAAGTAAATAATAGTAATTACTATTTGTTAAGCTATGTAAGTACTACTTTAATATAAACATAAACAGATTCTTCACGTTACTTTATAAAAATAGTCAAGCTGCCTTTAACTGGTTTGCACTTAAGAGGGTTCTAAAGAAATTAATAAGATTAGATAGGGGGCAATTTTTATGTGTGAATGAATTACTTTTGTAGTCAAAAGTACCCCTTTTGTGGCGCATTAATCGCCCGTTGATCTGGTCCAGTTTTTTCTTCACATTTTATTATTCTTCTCTCCACACGAATTATATTCCTTATATTGCAGTTACTTAGCATATATCCTTTCAATATTTTTAATCGTATTTCGTTGACACAGATGATTGTGTTATGTGAACATTAAGATCTCGACAGCGCTCAAAAGCTTTTGTCATAATATTTATTATTGTCTTCGCTGTTTCTATCGGTCGCGATGCGAGCGGACGCACAGTGACACAAAATGTTACAAGATTTCCGTGCGTATTATTTGCGGTTCTGGATTGATACAGAATTAATCTGAAATTACAAGTCCTTAGGCCCGTGTTGTGTATTTAAATGAAGTTTTATATACCATGGGCACATTAGGAGTATAAGTGAGTGACTGAGAAATTATTAATTTTAATATATTGTATATCCAAGGTCAGGTGCGTAGTACCCGCAACCGGCGCATGTGTATGACAAGATGTATGAATGTGGACGAAGCAAAAGAGGTATGCAAGAATCGTAGCAGATGGCGTTCTGTAGTTTCTGCCTACCCCTATGGGAAAAAGGCGTGAGTGTATGTATGTATGTATGTATATCCAATAAAAAATTTTGGACTTCACTGTCACAGTGCAATATTGTTGTAAACGTATTTATGCCGTATAAGAACGCCGTGGTTCGGTGTACAGTTATTTACTAATTAAAAGCTATTCATTTGATTTTTCGTTTACTATTTTAACACTGATATTACCACAATCGGTGTATCTCTAAATACTAGTATACCTACTTATAACTAATTATGAATAAATTATATTTTTTTGTAATATAAGACTGTTGCAATGTTCGAGTGAATAGTTGTAATGGTATGGATGCGTGATCTAGATCAATTTTCACATCATAGTACCTACTGTCTCAGTGGCGTAGCGTGGGGGGGGGGGTGCGGTCCGCACCGGGCGGCACTTTGGCGGGGGCGGCATTTCACAGGTGGTCAAAAAAAAATTTAAAAAAACAAGTATCTTATGATTGTTTCGTTCTGGAATAAAATACAGTATCAACAATTATTTTTACTTTTTTTATGTGAGAACATTTGTTTAGTTTTATCACGCCCTAAATTTTTTGTTATTCATTTAAAAAATTGAGGGGCGGCAAATTCGGGATCCGCACCGGGTGCCAGTGACCCTTGCTACGCCACTGTACTGTCTATATAGATTGGTTATTCACTCGTGGCCGAATTTATTTCTACTGTTTGTGAGTCCGCTTGTCTCACTAATAGTAAAATCAATGCGTTTCTAGGATTTGATAGGCAATATATCGATAACCTCATTAAAGACAACCGTCAGACTTTTTTAGGATTCGATAGGCAATATAATCGGTTATCTCATTAGTCGTGATCGTCAGCGCGACTGCTACAGTACAGGTCCTGGTTAGTGGCATTAGGCTCACTCCTTATTACATGAAAAGAAACTTAAAAATAGAACACGTCTTCTTAAAACTTTGGGAAATCCAGGCTTCCAGGATTACTTTCTAGAATCTTAGAAAGTAATCCATTTTAACATTCATGTTGGCTTTGTGAATAAAAATGTGTTGTGTTAGTAATAGAAATGGTAGCTGGTGCATAGGGAGGTGGTTAGCGTTACGAAGGGGTAGATGTGCAGCATTTAATTAAGGCGGTGGGTGCGCTTAGCTCGCGTGCTGGCCGCGGTGCACTTCCGGCTCTCCCCCGGGGGCGCTGCGCTTTTTCCTTGTGGCCGAGGGAGGCCGGGCCGTGCGAGGAAAGCGCGACCGGTCGTCACCCGCACTGAGGAATTAAAATTTTTCACGTAAACTGGTTTGATAGCGCGTACCGGTGGCAGAGTGGGGGTCGCGAATACGCGCCATGCCGGTCATTAGCTGGCTCGCGGCGAGACGCGCGCGCGTTCCGATCTCTTGCGTACGCGGACTTCGCGCGTTCACGCCGCACATAACCGTCATAATATGTGTACGTACAGACGCGCGATGTCGTCTTCAATTGATTGGCTGATGTGATTATGTACTTTAGTGTGAAACAAGTGTTCATAAAATAATATTAAAGTTATAAAACTGATTTATACAGCGTCTTCCAGATGTTAATTATTGTGTAAGTGGTTAGCTCAATAATATTTTTGATGTTCTTGGGATTCAAAAAAATCGTTTAAGTATATCCTATACATGTTTACCTGATATTAAAATTTAAGTGGGTGTTGATTAAAAAAAATATTGAACTTAAAAAAATTACATTTCTATCGTGAAAATCATATTTAACAGTCGTTATCACTAAGCACCAGTTCATTAATTCGTGATCATGTCACCGTATTATAATGTGGGCCGCGACACTAATTTCATGCAAAACAAACACGGCGTGCGATAAGCGGCTGAGAGCGGAGCGGTGACGGTCGCGGGGGCGGTCGCCGAAATTACCTTATCAAACGTTTAGCGCAGCCCAAGGTCACGTGTTATCACTGACTCGCGCGTCGCCGATGGATTCGTTCTGTGATTGCGCGCATCGCTGCACTAATCATATCGGTGCATTTGTGATTTTTGGACCATGAATAATAATTATTGTTTTTTTGTAGTCATAGGTATTATTCATGTGGTGCAACCAATCATTTATGGGTGGGAGATCATAATGATATGATAAAATCCATACTTATAATAAATGCGAAAATAACTCGGTCTGGTTGTTTGTATTTTCACGTTTTCACTCATAAGCCTCTGAAATAATTTTGTTTAATTTTGGTTTAGATAAACATAGATCGGACCATGGAGAAAGAGATAGGCTACCTTCTCAGAAATTCTGCGAGTGAAGTTACGGACAAGAATTAGTATAACCTACCACAAAAATATTAAACAGAGAAATATAAAAATATCTAGAATTTGTGCGACTGACATTTAAATTTCGTCTAGATAAGTTATGTTTTTGTTTTCAATCCCAAGAGCAAGCAAGAATGTTATTATTGGTAATTGTTTACAATGAGGTGTGCTAAGGTTCATACCGACGTAAATCTGTTTCAGCGTGTGTGATGTAGATCGCGACCTAGTTGCGCGTGATTGAGGGTAAAACAATATAAATAGCTCGTCAACGCTAGTGGACGTGAGCGGCGAGAACTAACTGCCCGCGTAACACTAACTAGTGCGTTACAAAAAGTGTTTGTGTGAGTGAAGTGCTTACATGATTGGATTAGTACTAAGTACGCAACATTAGGAGGTGGCGCGTAATGTGGGCATGATGCGGCACGCGGCGAACGCGACGTCGGCTTGGACGGCACCCGGGGAAGTCTGGGAGTACGTCAGCCAACTCGTCAGCTCGTACCACGACCAACATGACTGCCAGGTGCTCTTCCCCTCTAGCTATACATACACACACCCATACATAAGCACTCAAGCGCATCGATAATAATACAACACACGTGTGACTCACAGCTCACATCGCCTATTAACACCTCTTATAATTCACATGTTAGCATAATACATGCAGAAGACCTAGTTAACGTCATGACTGATAAAAATGAAATAAGAATGTATACTTACCTGTTTACTCTAACGCTATGCCTACATCTACATGGATCGAATTTTACAAAAAAGACTGTTGACTGAGTGGAATTTAAAGGAATATGAGTTATTATATTATTAACTATTTCTTACACTTATGTCATCTATGTACTTACCTAATATCTCATCTCTTAAACTGAACTAATTAGAAAGAGATGAAAGTTAATTTGTATTTTTCATTTTCTAATTTGTGATATGCATACATACCTACTATTAATTTAGTACCTAAACACTACACATCTACACATAAACATAATATTATTATAATGAGTACGTTACCCAGGTACTTTACGTATCTGATAGTCCCAGACTACCAGCCCAGGGTCCATAGTTTTCTGGAAAGTCCCCTTTCAATCTCCGATAGGGAAAATAATCGAAATATAGATTATTAATTCCGGCGGTAAATATCACGGTTAAATAGTAATCATTAGTTAATTAGATACACAAAAATTGAACATTGAATTTGACTTCTGTTCATTGAACTTGTTTGTTCAAATAGAAGCAATGAAGTGGCACGTTATAGACAAATCAAACTTAGTCTATTTGACCGTGAAATTGTGATCGACCGAGCATGACCACTTCACGGAAAATGCTATAGAGCGCACACATATCAATATATTTTTTCACATTTAGCAGAGGTCGATTTTAAATTGATAGAAGGGTGCTAAAATTTGGAGTGTATTTTAGACAGGTCAGGTTATAAGGGTTCTTGAGGCGGATCAACTCGCCTAGGGCGCTAAATTAAATATTTCAACATCTGTTTATCCTCTTTAATGTATTCACAACTGAGTACTAAAACTTTTGCAGTTCTGAATATATTATAGTTAATGTCGCAATTCCTACTGCCATGAACCTGTGTTAATGTGTTATAGGCGCACAATTTGCGAAAAAAAAGACGATATAAAACGATTCGCCTTAAAAAGTATTATCATAATAATTATCTTTAATTTAAATAAATGAGATCGTATCTTGTCATTAGGTATAAAATTTATAATTCAAATAACCAATAATCCTATTACTAATTAAATTAATGAGCTCAAAAATTCCTTCGCTATTTTTATGATCTTTGCATAAAAATATTAAAAATGAAACAAATTTACGACCACGATCGAACTTTAATGTATTATAGTAAAATGGTCTTGCTGCCATAGTAGAAACCAGTATCAAAAATATAAGTAGTTTCGGTTTACTAATAGAGACAAATCCTGATTGATGGCGTTCGCCGTTAAAGCCTTGCTTGATCTTATCTTGCCTATCTAATGGGTTTAACGAGATTACGGTACCCATCATAATATTTCCTTGATCGCTGTGCACCTGGATATTCTGTATACAGGAAAACCATTAATGATAGTACCTTATCCCTTACTTACGAAATACATAGACTAAGTAAATAGCTTTATAACTATTTTCATTGATTTCTAACAAATTTTGTTAACCCGGCCTGCATATTGCGACGCTGCCGTACGCAACTCGTTGCGTTATATGCCAATGCATGGCGAGTCTATTATGCTATGCATACTTCAATATTCTTTTGTTTGATGGACTCGTTGTTTGTCATTGAGCGCGATCCCGCTGTTATTACAACGATCTGCTTTAATGACCGATTACGCAACGTACAGTTTCATCTAATGACGGCGATGATTCAATGCAGTTTATTTAAGTGTATTCTTGCTGTTGCATGCCTCTTATTAGTGACGTATATTGATTAATTGGCTGCCTATTAAGCTCATCTTACGTTGTTGATACAATTAAGTACAACAGAGAACATTTTCTAGCTCGTGAAATGAATAAGCGTCTTTAGTATTTTTCTTAGGATTTAAGTACATATTTTATATTACCCCTATAATATTAATCACCAATGAGCGATGATTGCTTTCTAAAATATGATATTAAATGAACGCGACCAAAGGTGCCACCGATGCAAAGGAAAAGTACTTATTTTATTCAAATACTTATTTGCGTTCATTTTGTAAGTGTTATTTAACGGTCGTAAAGATGATTAGATCGGCAGGGTATACGCGACATTTAGTTGAAGGATACTTGCATCAACGACATAGCGGTTGTATTGCATTTTGCTGTACGAGTGTTGACGAGTGTTGAATTTGCAGACGCGCTTATGACGACGGCGGGAGGCGGCGGTAAACCGGTTGGACACCTTTGTCGCCGCGCAACCACCGGCTTTTGGTGATATCCGCAAAAAGTGCGCAATGGCATGTGAACTGAGTTTGGTTGGTTTTAATCGAAGCACAGATATCGCAGTTAATGACCACCAGTCGCTTGCTATACTCAGTTTCACTATACAAGGCATTGATTTGCTGGAATTGCTATTTGAACCGGTTGGATCCCTCTCTATTCCATGTATAATGTAGACGAACGCGTTATGTGCCCACTTACACCACGGCCACTGCATAATTATTCTTCACAAGTTCGATACTTACAACTGACAGTTATTTTATCAATTATTAAGAGAATGTTACACGTGGCTTTGTAATTGATTGATAAATATGTTTTTAACGCATACAACCTCAATCTTTATACTATACAGTTTACGTATAACACAATTAATTACGGTTTATAAATAAGTGACATGTTATATTTTTAGGGCCTATCAATACAAAAATAATAATGGTATTGGATTTACCGGCGGTTTTAATAAGAAATTGTTAATTATTAAAAGTCGAATTAAAGTAGATAACAGTAATAAGTATGACCCGCCATATTTGGAAGGCCATAATCTTACTTCAACATCCATCACGTGTTGCACCCGGCTCGCTCACATCGACTACCTATATATGCACCATCGCCGCATATTCATTCAATCGACCTCTTTATAAATAATTCGCCGACCCTCATAGGGGCCTGATGTATTAATAATAAACGCGTTCAATCAGGCTCGTCCTCATGTGCCAATTAAATATTTATATGGGTGTTCTTTACCGTATTTGTTCTATCTTTGATTTTTATGATATGTTTGTCATCATAAATTATTATTCATTTAAGACCGTGCGTCTTGCCGTGGGTGCCAATTTTTCATTTTATTTTCACAAATTATGCGTCTAATCTAGATTCATAGCAGAATCTCAGATGCATAGCGACATCAAGTACAATGTATTCAAAAGTGGTGTTTTAGTACTCTTCTTGTATCTGATTATTTTGTTCAATTCAAAATATTGGGCTTGGGGCACAGTCTATACTGAAATCTTTAATATACATAATAATATACAGTTTGAATCAACCTGATTTATATTTCTATTAAAAAAGATTCCAACACATACAAGGAATATTAATAGCTGTCATTGCACAAAACTTGTATTCATGCGATTAGATAAATAAACAAGTATTAAACAAGCATTGCGTATTGAGAACAGTGAGAAGGGTGCATCGGGAATCGGGATAAGCCGGTCCAACGGCCGTCTTACCATGGCACCGTCGTTTAATAAAGCCCCCGCGACAACTGCATGCTTTAATAGGGCTGTCTTAAAGCTAACATTATAATATGTAAGTATCAGTGACCATGAAGTTGATCCTGTTTACACCGCAAGGTTTGATCAATGGAATCCAGTGATGAAAATAACATTCACACGTTTTTATTAAACGAGCTAACTATTATTATTCATTCTTGATTCATGAAAGTGAGGATTGAAGAAAAGACTATAATGATTAATTAAATATACATTTCAATGTAATGTATGCAATAAAAGCACCTGCAATACGGAGCGTTGTGATCCAACCCTGGCTTCCGATCGGGTAATGCAAAACAAGACTTGGGAATAAATCGTTTACATGGTTGTCGGCGTAAACTGGTCCCGCTGGTCGCTGCGCGGCTTGGCGCGATACCACACGGACGTAGGAAATCATACAGAATCATACTCGATTAGCAAAAATAATTATAGAATGTGGACTACTTGTGATACAACTGCACACTTTCATAGAATAAGAAAATAGCTTTGAATACTCTATGTTCCAAATGTATTGTTCCATTGAACAGACATCATTCTATAATTTGGAAAGTAGATGTTTTTATTAATCAATTTAGTATGCAGTGCGATGCAAAAGTTAAATGCCACATCTGAATTTTGTGTACGCACACGTTTGGAATACATTTGTGTGGTCGGTACTGCATGTATCCGCGGCAGTGGCGGTCTTATCTCGCCATTAGAGTTATTACCGGCTGGTATCTCGCCCATCGCCCGCTTCGATTGTTTCTGAACGCGCCATAGAGCCGGGCGCTACCACCGTAATTGACCACGGTTTACTTTAAGACAAGGTCTTATTTATACATTATTTTGCGGTTTTTTATTCGTTCAAGCTAATAGGGAATTATTGTTAAAAGATCGTACACCTTTGGTTTTATGCGGTTGAGAATTCAGATTTATTTTTACGCAATGGTATCTTCACCCATATGATTACCCATTGCAAAAATATCATACATACCATCACACCTGTATTCCCTAACGGAAAAGGCAGAGATGCGGTTTCATCATCATTCATCTTTTTTTAAATCCCTATATACTGAACTAGCTTTCCGCCCGCAGCTTCGCTCGCGTGGGCAACACGATTTTGACTGTTTATTTTTTTATATTTCTGGCGGGATATTACAAATTGTCTAAAATTGAGACCAAATAATTTGTTCCACTATATTATTTTATTGAAATATAAAAATAACATGTAAATTTCTTATTAATTCATTCATGTCCTTTTAGCTATTGCGATGGTCTATCATTCTGGAGGCCTCGTAGGGTCGATTTTTATGAAGGTATTAATAGTGGAAGACCACTATACCACATTTATGGCTTTTCTGTCTGGTATCAAAATGACCAGACTGCTATAAATACTGATTCAGTAACAGGGAAGGTAGAATTTCTTCTCTTTCTGTCTTCTTAAATCTATGCCTGCCACCCTTAATGACTCACCCTGAAATTTATTTATAGTAATTGCAAAGCTAAGATCATAAGGGGGAAACTTAATTGTTCTTAAAAACATAGTTGGAGGGTAGCAAAGGTATTCGAGGTATGAAAACTGAATCCCCTCAAGCACATCCAGTAATCATAGTGACCTTTTTAATATTTTTGTGCACTGCTGATCAATACTCTCAGTCTAGTTCCGTTACATAGCTTAAATGGTATAAGGAGACGCAGCAGAATTACAGGTGTCCCAAGGAGGTTTAACACTGTTAAGGAACTCTACAGGATAGTAAACTGTTTCGACCGTTTGTAGCACTGAATCCGATTTCTGAGCCCTTCCAACGGTTTAAGAAGTATGTAATTAATAGCAGCTGAACTGTTGTTTTTCGGAGTCAGTATTGCACGTTTGCACATCCAATCTATAGACTTCGTATGTTTATTAAAAAATCAGGATACACTCTAAGATCTATTCATCTATCATAGTCACCTGTCACTACTGTATTCAGGAGAGATGGTATACATATTCAAATTTTATAATCTCCATTTCCTATTTTAAGTAATAGCTCAGAAAACTCTCCAGCAGACGCATCTCTCTCGTATTTCTTTTTAAATAAAATCATTACGATGACGATGGATGATGACTTCGTCTGCTCGGGTTCCTCTAGGTACAACAGAATCTGACGGAATACCCCTACCAGCAAAACAGTAACTCCACCCATCACTCAATTGCTGCCTCTAAGAAGGGTTCTATGGTGTGCCTCTCAATTCCACTTTTGTGTGCCATAGAAAGCATTTTATATGTTTATCAACCAAAGTTTCTTGAGTTAAATCAGATTGAGTTTTCAAACATGACATATGTCAAAATAAAAAGTAATTTCAATCAAAAACACTAAGGAGTATTGATATCAAATTCGAAGCAAACCACGCCCAAAATAACTTTCCCCCCCCTTTTTAAGTCCGTTAGGGGATGAATTTCAATAAAATATGAAACACGTCTTCCATCAATTCTGTTAAAGAACGTTTATGCAAAATTTGAAGCAGATTGGACCAAGGAATCACGTTGTCCCATACAAACTTTGCCCCCCTTTTTCACCCCCTTAGGGGTAGAATTTCGGAAAATCCTTTCTTATCGGATGCCTACGTCATACAAAGAACACACCCTCCAAGTTTCAGGACTATACGATAAGCGGTTTGGGCTGTGCGTTGTTCCGTCAGTCAGTCAGTCAGTCAGTCATTCAGGACAAAGGATTTTATATGTATAGATAAAGGATTTTTGTTTCAACTCAATATCACTTTGCTTGACCAGGGAATTTAAACCATGCCCAGAGACTAGAGTACCGAGAAAGTTTTATTATTTTTATTAATATTATACATATATAAAAAAATAGTAAAATTTATAGTTTATTTTAATAATATGCGTAAGTGTCTCGGTCCTGAATGTAATTTTCACTTTAATTTGTGTTCAGTAAATGGGAGAGATGTTCATTTGTATGCAATAATGTTATTTTGGGAAACATGGACGACATCAAGTCAACACTGCAACAGATAATATCAGATTATCGTTGCCTACGCCTATTATCGCTGTCTCATTTCTTATGATCTTGGCAATAGGATGGTCTAAATCAGTATTGTTACCTTAATTTCAACGATTGTATAGAAAACCGTGAACAACCTGCGACAATTGTGAGCCCGCATCGTCATCTCTTTAATGAGATGAGCGTAAGCTGTTATTCATCTTCTTAAAATATTTACTCACGTATCGGAGGCGGTCGAGTGTATTGTGTTGTTATAAGTTTATTGCCCTGTTCTAAATGTTTTTTAATCCTCATTATCATCAACCCATTACATTGTCCCACTGCTGGGCACGGGTCTCCTCTCAGTAGGTACTAGAGGGATTAGGCTATTATTTACTATTATTATTATTAGGCTTAATGTTTTTTAATACTTACTTATAATCTATGCGTTCTTAAGTATGTACATACATATATATATACTACTGCAAAATAAAAGCTACTTCCCGAATGTATATTTCAAATAGACGATGATTAAGAGATAATGAGTCCCAAAGACCCAATATCTAGATGATCTCGTATCCTACATAGGGCGTCTTTACGTCCTTGGTAGTCGCACATAGCATCGTTTACTTAATTAGTGCGGGCGGTGATCGGAACCGGCGTATCCGCGTGTGTCGGACCGTATGCGTGGGAATGCCTTAGCAGCATTGCTCCACACCCTTTTTACACGCCACAAACGGGCGTTGCGAAGACCCTTTATGACTCGTATTTGTAAAATAAACCAGTAGGAGCTATAAATGAAAATTATACGGTGTATAAGGTTATCAATATAGCCTTGAGCTGAAGTGCTCAAACGATGACATTTTACCCAAAATAAAATTCACGTTCCTTTCCTCGGGAGCCAACAAGTTATTGAAAACGTTAAATGCGGCGGTAAATATTAATTTATGGTTGAGGTCACTGTGCAAATCTCCGAGATGGTCACTGCTTCATAAAATAATGTCTTTAAAAGTATAGTCTTTGAAGCACTAGGCTAACATTACGATATAGTGTGCCATATAGCTATTGATAGAAATACGAGTCAATAACAATTTGATGAACTCAATAATGTTTCCCAAAAAATATTGTATTACTTACTGAGTCGAAAGCATATAACACGTATATTAACTGTTGCCTTCTTAATTCTCGTTTGTGTACACGTGTAAATTCTCAGGAAATTTGGGATCATTGCCAAATACTGTTGAGGAATTTGTGCTATTTTCAATCTAAAAAATTGTAAGATTCGTATTTTGATGGAAGAGTATATTTTGCATCCGCATAATTAAACGATCTAGAGGGCATTGTGCCTAAGTTTTTTATGGATAAAAGTTGATGTTCATGTAAAGCTGCCGAAGAATCGCGGCGCTAAGTTGTGGCAGGTCGGGTATTCTTACGGCTTCTCGCTGATTGTAGGTGTAACTTTATGATCGCACGCTTCTTGCGCGCTACTATTGTTCTAATGGGCCCTCAGCCCTCGCTCGCGCCTCATACTAACACCCGTCTCGTTACTCAACGTAAGGTCACGCGTTCAACTTGATCTTGCCGATTTTCTACGCTTTTATGGGAATTATTGGAACGACTACTTTACCGGTCGTTTTATGCCAATTAATTGTTTTAGTAGGTATTTATTTGAATATATTTTTATAAAATGTCATTATTTAGACTGAAATATGTACAAAATAAATTCTTTGCTCGATCTGAATATCAATTAAGCTTTGACTATTTGAACATTATATCATATTCGTATATGATATAATATTCAAATAGTCTTATACTGCTTCTCTTATCCTAAAAAGTGATTTCATGAATATTTAAGTGATTTGTGATATGTGTACGTATCAGGCAACGAGTGTCGACGACCTTAATCGTGATGCAGCTATCGCAGCCAATTAATCTTGCACTTCTGTGACTTTTGACGTGCCGTCTTGATTCCGTGTTGCAGTGACGAGGCATGGCAATATTTTACACATGATTAGAGCGGCGCACACTGGCACTGTATGGGTAAGCAAATTGCACCGGCGCGACGCGCAGTCACGATCTGAACCTCGCGGGAACCCGGGAGAGTTTCTAGCGAATTCCAACGTAAATGCTACACAGATATTAATGGCGGTATCTCCCCCGATACACACCGACTCGACTTAAAACGACTAGACCGACGATTCCATGATTCCATGACTTCATTCCCTTTATGAACTTTCTAATCAAGAATGAAATAATAATTATGCTGCCGGCTTTACATATTTTAAATTTGTATTATTTATTATCCATAATTAAATCCTCACTGCGTTGAAAATGAGCGTTCGGGTTATGGTATATTTTCAAGGATGTCAGTTATTTTCTTAGGTAATGAATGCAGGTTGGTTGGTAGTTATTCAAATGAGCCGTCGTTTCTTAAGTAGATTGTATCGCTTAACGGATAAGGAAGTCGCGGGCTGCTATCATGTCATCGACAAGTATGCTGCCACTGTGTATTTAGGTAGCATGTGGAATCATGTTGTATATAAATTATATATAAGGCCATTTTTGACCTACGTAACAACTAAGTAATATATATCACTAAAAAGTCTTTGAATCATTACTTTTATTTTACTTATAATTTATTTTTCCATAAAATATTCAGCTCCGGATTTAAGCAGTAATACAATAATTTTTAATTATTGTGATTTCCTTGCAGAACTTATCAAGTTATCAGGCCCGTTATTGAGTAGGTAGTTCTATATTAAATAAGAATGAAATATTTTACATAAATTTTATGAGAATCAACATTCTTTAACAGTTTTATAGTCCGACACGCGTTAAATAATAATGAAAGTTTATTAAAAATGCCTTCTCGACTCTGAATCGCAAACTGAAGCATAACAATCACGCCTTCGGCTAATGCACGAATGTTATTAAAAATGTTGGGGGTATTAGTAAGAGGTTTTCCTTTCGTTTCGCACCCTAATGTATATGCGTTAATTAAGTGCGGCCAGGATCCGTGGCGGTAGATTGTGATTGCAGGTATGGTAATAGTGCGCCTAATTCCGAGTCACGGACGAATCGGCGCCGGCGCGGCTCGCAACGCGCTGTGCGCTCGTCTGAAACGAGCTAACCCTCGGGCGTACCATCTTTTAAACAAAAAACTAAAAAAAAGCCAAAGCAAACCCACGTGGGATAACAATAAATTTTACTGTTTATTTGACTTTATCGATACGCCATTGAAAATCGGAATTAGGTACATAATATGATAAGAACAGCTTGTCAAAAGGTCGCCTGAAGAATCATAGGCAGTGGTCTCGGGAGCTTAGTTGGTACTTAACCAGAGAGACGCAGGTTCAAACAGCAGTTCTGCTTGAGATCGAAGTTTTCTTTCACTAGAGATTTGCTTTCATTAGAAAATTCATATCTTAGTGAGCTTGTCAAAACTTAAGACATGGCGAGCAGATCTTTTTCTTTCTAGTTTCTTTACTTTTTATGATAAAGCTTGTCTTTATTATTGAATTACTGCAAGTATGAAAGGGTGGACGAATACTAAGCTTCCCTGAATTAAAATATACGCCCAAAATCGCCTTTTTCCCAACTATGTTAGGTTGGCTTCAGATGTATCGTTGTTAAATACCAGTTAGACAATGTCTATCATTGTCTCACTGGTATTATTTCTTTACTAACATTTGCCCGCGGCTTCGCTGCTGTGGATGAAGAATTTTTATTTTTTGAATTAGTTCACTAAATATAATAAATAACCTTATTCTATTTAGGTTTACTCCCTCATTGTCAATTTGTTAATTCGACATCATGTAGCTCAAATTTCTTAATTTTTTTTAAAGAAATTTTGTCGGCGGTCATTTTCTTGATTCTTCTAGGTCTTTGCTTCATTTTCATCCAAAGATGCTTCTATGTGTCGCGGATGATTTATTGTATTTTTTTTCTATTTAAATTAAATTTAATATTTCTGAAAGAATCAATTTCTTAAAATGTAGTTTTACCGCTTTGTGATATTTTATTTTTGTAAATGCATTAATTTAATGTAATCTTATAAACCCACAAACAGTGTCATGTTTTTATTTTGGCATAAGCTCCGTCAAATTGAAGCTTGTGCACAATGTGACAAAGCGAATCAGTGACATCACGTCCCACGAATGTCCGTGCCCGTGAATGACTGACTAAATTTTACATTGTTTTATTAAGGATTTTAACGATACAGCTTTGCACGATATAACTTGACGGTTTCCTTTGCGTGCAATAGAACCCATAATAAACTTTGATTGGTTCAATTACTTAATTCTGTAACAAGCCTTGAGCACACAACACGACTTACGCCTGGAAGTTACCTTTTTCTGAACTTTTTACGATGGCCATGAATAATGGTTCCGTAAATCTTATAGGAACAATAATAACAGATAAAAATACCTAGTTCGGGTAAATGATATGTTAATAGTGACAAAAGTGATCAATGTAATCAAATATATTTATTTGTAGATCTAAGTTAAATTAGGCTGCTATTGTTTAAAATATGAAGGCTATTCTAATAAAACTACTTTTTACGGATTTTGTCGCGTTATATTGATATTATTTAATTCACGACATTTCTGATCCAGCATCAATGGTCAAGTGTGGACTGTCCACCCGAGACCTCCTCATTAGTCTAGCGGTCCTAAGCGCGACTGCTACGCTAGAGGTCTTGGGTTCGATTCCAAGGACGAGCAGTGTTATTGGGTTTTTCTATGAAAATCTCAGTAGCAGCACTAGCACCTTGGAGTTTGGATATGTGCTCGGTAAATCGCAATAGGCTCGCCCCCTATTACATGGGAGCTAAGAAATACCGGCGAAATGTGTGTGAGCAGTAAGTGCACCTCTGCCTAACCTGTGTTATATGATGGTGTGTTCTAATTGATTTGGCTGCTTTATATTGGTAAGTATTGCTGGTGCCGCTGGCACGGGCATTCCTGCTAGCGAGCGCGTGATTTATTTGTTAGCTTCTGACCGCACCCGTTTGCCAGCCCCCATTAAATTAATCTCGTTATTCCGGTCGCTAGGTTATTGTGATTTCAGATGTTTAGTATTAGGTATGCTTCCAACTACTATACTGCAATATGATAACTATTACATTCGAAGAATTATTAAACAGTATTGTCATATTCCGGTCATGATCTATTTATGGTTTTTAATCTATCTAGTCTCTCGCTCGCCAGATGGTAATCACAGATTTGTTATCTACTAATGACGACCAGTCTTTTCGGTGGGAGTCAAGATTGTCCCTCCATATTACGATATTTAAATTAAATTCTTTAGATCCTATAACGCCAGTGTATAAATCACTAGCAGATTATTTTCTTCAAATGTTGTAGATAATAACAGGTTGTGTATACTTAGCTGCTGGCAGATATACTTACTTATGTGTGTGTAAATTTATGTCAGTACGCACCTTCGCACCGAATTAATCTTGCGGTTTATTGTCTTAGTGCACCATGAGACTATAGACTTATTCGATACTTAATCAAGTGATCTCTGAAATGTAATGATGTCATTATTCGTTGCGTCCCGTCTGAGTTCCAGTGAGTCGTGTAGATGACCTTCACGGTAAACGGCACATGTGGTCGATAGTATAATTATAGGTACCTACTGTTTTTAGTCCGTAATGTTGCGAACATCTAATTAAATCATGATCGCATTGAAATTAAATTAGAAGCCGTCTTGACATTGACATAAATTAGGTATAATATAGGTTATTCAGATTTACTTAAAAAAATTTATGTATTCTGAAAAGTTGCTCCAACCAATATACCTACCTAATCGTTGTAAACTGAAAAGTACATACAGCCATAAAGAAGCTGATTTGGATAGATTTTTTTTATAATGGATTACAACTAAGTAAATCAATTAACAATAAATTGACTCTCGGGAAGCCAAACCGATTAATTTGAAACAAATATTGAAGTAGCGCGAAATTATGATTTGTCCCACATTAAACGAAGCTCCAGCTTTACAAACAGCGCATAACTCCTTCGTAGTAAAAAAACCTAATGTAAAAACCTACTTGTTTTTTTTTTCTTATAATCTTTTTTACAGATAAGGTTTAGCATGTAAACGCCATTCATTAGATATTTTATTTGTTGGTAAGTATAGTTTCATGCTTGTGTGGCATCATTAATTTAGACGGACGGCTAGGAAGTTCTGTCTCTGGTGTAGCTAAAGCCGTCATAAACTCCTACATTACGCGTGTCCGGGCTTAAATAACAAGAAATTTGCGTTTAATGTAAGCAGCAGATGAACGTCTATAAATTAGTTTCTCTACATAGACGCCGTGAACGCAGTGCTAGCTCACTGATGAAAGTTATAAACGCGCAGGTTGTTTCAATGAGCTCGATAACGGCGTACATAACTTATTTTATTCTAGGGATAGTGATCAGATATATTGTAAATCAGAGAACGATTAAATAATCAACGATTCTAATTTCAATTAAAACATTTTATTTTCAGTTATGAATAAAAAGTACCAGTTTACGAAGGTACCGACCTACTGGTGTGGATTGATAGGTTGAATCAATTATTTCCCTCGCTCATCAAGTGGTCGTAATTGTAATGGTATTTATTTTTATACATATCGCGTGGGCTCCTTGTTGAATTACTTATATGGCGAGTGCACTGCAAATTACTCTTATTTACTTACGCGGGTCTACCAGGTCGTATCCATTAACTGCCCCAGTGCGTCATTTGGTTTATTAAATTTATAATACGTACCTATTCTGTCTGTAGGATATTTAGTTATCTTAAATTTTAATAATATCTTTAGTGCGATAATCAATGAGTAAATAAATATTGAATAGTAACAGAATTCCTTAAATAAATCGGTTAATTAGCCTTTTAAAATATACAGTTATCATCGCAGTATTTGGATTCGTAGTCGCTCTTATTCAGTGCATTAAATAGTACTTAAATATATAGTCTACATCAAAACCAACCCAATAATTCAGATAACTCGACTTGCACCGGATGACGGACAAGCAGCTGATGCATTCTTATATATTTTGTTGTGCCACTTTTAAGTTTCCATTTTACACACAATACTTTTAATCTTTTATTTTAAATTACGTTTACTTGCGTCCTTAATAAATGAGATCCATAAAGATAGCTAACATTTTAATTATAGTCTTGTAACGATATAGTTTGCCGATTTAATAAGGAAAAATCTTATTTGTTTGGACCCATGGAAGTTGCGATATACAAACCTTACTTACGATTCGTATCGTAGTCTTTTTGTCTTTATGTTGTGTTCATTTTGTTTTTTGGGTCTGCGAGCAATGCGCTTTGTTGACGTGATGTGTATTTGCATATACCCTTGACTCGACGACTGCCTTGTCAAATGTAACTGCATTGTTCACAATGATGATATTATGTTCATAACATGTCATTGCCAACCTCAAGCTATTCTAACGTAAAACAACAAAGTTTCTAGTCATCGTTATTACAAATAAGCCGGCGTCATATTTAGCATCTGCTATTGCCATGAACTAGCCATATGCCACAAAAAATAGTAGCAGACAATGAGATTCGCACATTCGAAAATACGGAGGTGAGTGAACCTATGAACAGAACATAGTCAATCGTTTTTGTTGATTTACAAAAACTATTTAAGGGTATTACATTGCCGAATGACCTTGAGGATTCGGGTTTTTGTGCTAGTATTTGTTACTTCAGCGCCATCTATCGACATTTGATCGTACTCAATAAAAGGAACTGAAGATTAAGCAAGAATACAGATATGTCGCAGTGTCGTCATCGTATTTACCTATTTTATTCATTCTCTTCTCTTCTCATTTTTGTTCCTCTAGATAAAAGTCTTGTACGAGTTACCTACATCTATAATGATTAATAGGTAATTCTTGATAATTTTGAAATAAGGGATACCTACACCTTTCTACATATTACTTTAGTACCTAATGAAAATAACTAGGGTGACCTGGCTTAAAACATTTATTTATATTTACATATAATTGAATACGGGCCACTATAATTATGATATATTCTGAGGGTCTGATGATGATCAGGTAAGTGCTTATAGGTTCTCGGAAACGGAGATAGCTAGGATGAGCTGGCTTTCAACATTCATCTAATTGAGTGTGGGTGCTACTACATGATACATTCTGAGGGTCTGATGATGATCAAGTAAGTGCTTATAGGTTCTCAGAAACGGAGATAGCTAGGATGAGCTGGCTTTCAACATTCATCTAATTGAGTGTGGGTGCTACTACATGATACATTCTGAGGGTCTGATGATGATCAGGTAAGTCCTTCTAGATTCTCAGAAACGGAGATAGCTAGGATGAGCTGGCTTTCAACATTCATCAAATTGAGTGTGGGTGCTACTACATGATACATTATTCACTTTACTTTTTGGAACGAAGTTCCTTATCGCGCGTTGCGAAAGGGGACTAGACGGAAAAAAACGACACTTAAAAGTGTAACGACGTGCATGTTTGTTTCTCTTTACAGAGAAAAAAACATGCAAACAAACATGCATGAAATGCAGAAAGTTTCGAAGTCGAAGTCAAAGTCAAAGTCGAAGTCGAAGTTGATATGGGTGTCAATTTCAAGGTTTATCGGGATGCTAATTACGAAAATGACATTAAGTTTGATCTCCAAGATAATGTCCGCCTTGAAATATATCTAAAATTAATATCATTTTCGTAATTAGCATTGCGATAAACCTTGAAATTGACAACCATATCAATTTATGTAGGTATTTAGAAAAATAATGTCCACCATCTTGGATTTTAAAATTGATGTCATTTTCGTAATTAGCATCCCGATAAATCTTGAAATTGACACCCATATCAATTTATAAAGAAAATAATGTCCGCCATCTTGGATTTCAAAATTAATGTCATTTTCGTAATTAGCATCCCGATAAACCTTGAAATTGACACCCATATCAATTTATAAAGAAAAATAATGTCCGCCATCTTGGATTTCAAAATTAATGTCATTTTCGTAATGAGAATCCCGATAAACCTTGGAATTGACACCCATATCAATTTATAAAGAAAAATAATGTCCGCCATCTTGGATTTCAAAATTAATGTCATTTTCATCATCAGTACCCCAAGATACCTCAAAATTGACACCCATATCAATTTATTTAAATGATGTGCGCCATCTTGGATTTTGAAATACGTCTCGATAAAGAGGGGAGTAACGACTTTTGGTGACATGAAAATACGCAACTCCTATTGACCTGATCTCGCATTGTAAAGACTTTCCGTACAATAAAGGGTCAGCTTGTACTGGTGATTATGTATAGCTTGTTAAACCTAGGTATCCAGTATAAGCTGACCTCGCATTGTATAGACTGTCCGTACAATAAGCGGTCAGTTTGTACTGGTGATGTAGGTATAGCTTGTTATACATATAAGCTGATCTCGCATTATATAGACTTTCATACAATAAAAGGTCAGCTTACTTACGAGGTCATATAAACTAGTATCTCAGTCGGTACCTACTTAGGTACTCCGAGGTTCATTCAAACTTTGGATAATATGATTATTATGTATAATTGAATTAAAATGATTAAAAAAGATTGTCGGCATTTAGAGCCAGACAAAGGAGTGCGCCCGTAGATTTCATTACACTACTGGTTAGTCTATGATAATGATCAAGAACAAAAACAAAATTATAAACTACTTTAAATATATTTACAAACTTAATTTCTACGTAATATTTATATTTGTACTATTTACGATATTGCTTAATTCAAAAATCATTCAAAAATCATCACTTTTGTAATTTATTTGCAAACAATAACGCACGTACAGCCCACCCGTCGCAAGAGTCGTCGAGACACTGATATTCGCGTCCTGAGTATTCATCACGGGCATTGCGGGGGTGCTTCACGGGGGGCGCTAGTGAAGTTTCGGGTTTTTCTTTATTATTTAAAAATATTCAAAGAAATAGGAAAAATTAAACAATACAAGTTGTTAAGTGTGTCATTACAAATTTTTTGGTATAACATTTATGACAAACTATTAAGCGGTTAAAGAGACAAAATGCAATTTAGTTTGGAAAAGGACTATTTTCTTGGATTTATTTAAAAAAAATGGGGCAATTTTATGAAAAAATTAAACAATACAATTTATTTGTGATGACCTTAAGTATAACATATATTTTTTATATGGCAAAGGCACATAAGGATTCATCTAGAAACTTCTTTAAACCTAGGGTGTTTTTGGGATTTGAGCGATGTAATACCCTTAAAATAAATTGCCCCGAGCATTGAGATATATTTCAACAAGCGTTCGCTTGTTTGTACCTACTCAATATAATTTGAACTCAAAAAGGTGGCTTATTTAAATTTAAGTGAGTAAGCTTCTTATTTACAGTGATACTACAGCGATTGAATTAGGCAAAGTGGAATAATGTTACGTCGTACTCGTAGCTACCTACATAATGGTAACTTAAAGGTTCTATAAAAAATATTATACAAGTGATTATCACGCCTTTATCTCTGAAGAGTAAGTCAGAGGCAGTCCTATAATGTCTGTTAGTAATTATAGATAAAAGTATTTACTAACAGGTATTGCAGTTTAACTTCTGCTGTCAAAGTTATAATACAAATACCATCCATCACGCCTGTATTCCCCGAAGGGTTAGGCAGAGGTGTACCAATGTACAACCACATTTCGCCGGTATGTTTAGGTCCCATGTAATAGGGGGCGAGCCTATTGACATTAACCGGGCTATTGACATAATACGAAATAATAAGTAATTTGGGAAGAAATATATTGAAATAGTATAAAGTTGTTTCGTTATTGATGTTGAGTTGCTAACGACAGACGCCAAAGATAAACATGATCTGTAGCCAGTCTAACGAATATTCAAGTATTTTACTCGATAGATTTCCATCGGAGGCGAATGGAAATATTTTAATTTATAGAGATAACCGTCGATACGTATCATGAATATAAATGAGCCAAGACAAAAACAAGATGTGTCTGAGGAGAAATAATAAGAGGCGTTCGACAGCAAGCTACGATCGTCTAGCCGCCATCGTCCTTGAGTGCAGAAATCCTTGATGAGTACAATCAACCGCCACCGGATAGTCGTCTCCGTTCAGGGCTGCCAGCCAATTAATATTTTAAGTACATGTAAGGCGAGTTGCACGAGTCTTATTCAATTCAACTTGTTAATGTCAACTTGTTACGGAAACTAGTTATGTTTATCTAATTCAATCATTATGACTTTCTGCTTGTAGCGCTGTTGCAGTACATCTCTCATAATCTATATAAATCGTATTATAAAGTAATTTTGGGAAGCTCAACATCCCTAGATTGTATTGTATTAATATTGTGTAGGTGTTAGAAAGTGTGATGCCATAAACTAAAACTGAAAATAAATAAGTGCGAAACGCCGATTAACGCTGCGGTTGGCGGTAAAACAATGCGGACCACTGGCTGTATTTTGTTAATAGAAGATTAGGTGTCGACGCAGCAATACCTGTCTTTTGTGCTTTATGGGTGCTTTTTTGTTTGTTAATTTTTTATTAAGGAATTATTATGGTTACCGCTATGCTTTTTAAAATGAATTAAATTGTTAGGTAAGCCATTACTTAGAAAACATTAGAACAGATTTCCGGTAGTCACTAGTTAGTCTCTGTTTATCTCTCCATACACTCCGACATCTATGTAATACGTTTTAATCGAAACCAGTACGTAAACATGTCACGTGTAAAATCCAGCCGTAGCTTAAATTGAATTTAACTCAAGCCACGACCTGTCAACTTATCGAATATAAATTCTCTTAATAATCGTTACCAATTACGTGAGCGTTCGGCCTCGTACCGCACTATCAATCTTTGCAGAAACGCTGTAACGAGCGGGTACTACGAAGGATTAAGATCTTTTTGCGGTGGCATGTAAGGGAGAGAATGAATTGTCGAGTGGGAGTTTGGTTAGTCTTTTCGGTTCGAGGCGCCAACGTTGTGAGGCGCGCCGGCCGGTCCGCTGTGCTTGTACTGCGAGAAATGCTGGACGTTATGAAACCATCGCTGACAAACTGCGAATAAGAGTGGCCCTTAATCTCAACACTAGACAAGCTCGCCGGTCTTTGTTTGTCGCCAACTGCATAAATACCATATTATAATAAAATGCAATGTAAATTAACCGAGTGCAACAGAATCGTGCAATGCGGGGCAAGTTGGAAACCGATCCGAATTAGTCTCATTGCTTTTGTTCGTCTCGCACTGTTGCGTCCACTTATATAGGCACCGAAATGTCCAATAATAAGAAAAGATCTTATACATAAGTACTAAGTTATGAGTCATAAGAGGAAAACCAGTTGTGTTGTCTTTCAGAACAACGAGTTGTAAAAATTACTAGTAAATTGTGGACGAAAGTTACTAGTCAATTTACTCGTCCTTTTGGATCTTAGATCCGTTTGAAGGTTCATTAGGTGGTAAGTAAGGATACGCGTTAAATTGAGTGTAATATTAAAGTCTCCCTCCATATTAATATTTGAAATGAGTCGACTTTTTTATTCTGTATTATCATATCGGGTTTAATATTCCTTAACTAACGTTGATAGAGGATTTTATAACGGCCGTATAAATAATGCTATCAATGTAAGTATAAATTATTGTTTTCCCATGATTTATTATAGTCAGCCTTATATACTACTGCCTGGATACGTATCAGGTTTTACACCTATGTACTTTGCAATATATTAATATACTGGATGGATTGGAGTTAATCACCCTTACCAAAATTCATGCTCAATGCTTCCTGTTACAGTACAATATCTTTGTGCTGTATCTACAATCTACATCGCAATCTTATGATCTTTATCGCACGTTCAATATCTATTAAATGTTTCTACTATCCGTGATCAACACGTAGTCGTTAGTATATAAGATGCACCTTTGGATAATTATAACCAGACTATACTACAACTTTGTCTCATTTATACCTAATCATATACTGCCAAGAAGTTTGGCAAATTGGTGACCCCGACGAACGAATACGCAGCAAGAAACATGGCACAATCACCATGCAAGTCGAACATAAATCAGCAAGGAACACTTGAAGTAGCCGCTGGCACCTCGGTTTTATCTCGCATTCCGGAATTTTGGAAAGACCAACCAAGATTATGGTTCACGCAACTAGAAGCCATATTAGCACCACAGAAGCAAGGAGACGAATACAAATACTGTACAGTAATAGCAAAATTATCCAAGGAAGAAATACTACAAGTTAGTGACCTAATCACTTCACCACCGACTACAGATAAATATAAAAACATCAAGGAACGTTTAATTGATTGTTACGAAGAAACAGAACAGCGACAGTTTCAAAAATTAATATCCGAGACAGAACTCGGTGATCAAAAACCTTCGCAGTTATTACGTCAAATGCGAGTCCTCGGGAGAGGAAAAATCAGTGACGAAACAATTAAACTACTATGGTTCAGGCTTTTACCAACATCAGTTACTACGGTTCTAGCAGTTACGGAAGACATGGAAATTGACAAACTGAGCCAAATTGCAGACAAAATAATAATGAATTCAAAAGTAACCGAAATATCAGCTGTTAGCAACGACACTTCAAACGACAACAATACAGCATGCATTTTAGCCCAGCTAGCAAAATTACAGATAGATATTGACGCAATTCAGCAAGGTCAATATGGCTATCGACCCAGCACGCACAATCATTTCAAGAAACGTCAACAATTCCCGATTATGAGGCCGAGAACAAACTATAGAGGAGCAAATCGATTTTGTTACTACCACGAAAGATTCGGAAAATATGCAAGGAACTGCATTAAACCATGCGGTTGGAAACCAATGACTTACGTACGGAACCAGGGAAACGAATAAGAGCACAGACAACGGCGAAACTCTGTGCAATCCACCCATCCAATCGCCTCACCATTACCGACCGAAAAAGTGGTATGAAGTTTTTGATTGACACGGGCGCAAATATTTCAGTCATTAGCAAGCAACAGAGATATTCAATTTTACAAAATGAACAATACACACTATACGCTGCAAATGGGACTAAAATTAGGACTTACGGCGAGAAGACGCTTACCTTGAATTTAGGACTACAACGATGTTATAAATGGAATTTTATAATCGCCGATGTTACACAACCAATAATTGGAGCAGATTTTCTAGAGCACTATAAACTATTAGTCGACATAGCAGGTCGCAAACTTATCGACAAAGTTACAGAGCTGACAACGCATGTAACTTCAGAAAAAGCGACACAACAAACAATTCGTACTATCGCAGTGGGAACGAATTCACGTATTACGCAACTTTTAAACAAATACGAAGACATCACGAAAGAGTCCTCTCTACGCAATGCGCCCAAACATAAGATTGAACACCACATTATCACTACAGGACCACCCGTCGCAGCTCGAGCAAGACCATTACCTCCAGAAAAATACGACATAGCCAAAAAGGAATTTCAAAATATGATAAAGCTCGGAATTTGCCGACCGTCAGATAGCCCATGGGCAAGCCCATTACATATGGTAAAAAAGAAAAATGGCGAATGGAGACCGTGCGGAGACTATCGAATGCTCAATAGCACGACAGTACCGGACAAATACCCACTACCAAGATTAACTGACTTTACATACATATTAGAAAATAAGAAGATACTAAGCAAGATAGATATACGCAAAGCATACCACTGTATTCCTGTTAAAGATATAGAAAAAACAGCCATCATCACACCTTTCGGACTTTTTGAGTACTTAAGAATGCCTTTCGGATTACGCAATGCGGCACAAACATTTCAACGATTCATGGATTCCTTATTTAGAGATTTAAACTTCGTATTTATATTTGTAGACGACTGTCTCATCGCATCGGACAACGAAGATTTGCATTATCAGCATTTAGAAACGGTTTTCAAACGTTTACACGAGAATGGAATAACCATTAATCTCGAAAAATGCGAATTTCTCAGAAGGGAAATAGATTTCTTAGGTTATCATATAACGAGCCAAGGAATACAACCTACCGAAGAAAATTACAAAGCAATCATGGAATTTCCCAAACCGAAAACAATTCAAGAATTAAGACGATTTTTGGGCATGGTCAATTTCTACAGAAGTAATATTCCACGCGCAGCGGAAAATCAAAGAATTTTAAACGAATATCTACATGGTTCAAAAAAGAACGATAATTCACCTGTTCCTTGGACAACGGAAGCAGACAAAGCTTACGAAAAATGCAAGGAAAGCATGAAAAACGCAGTGTTAACAGCGCATCCTTCCCGCAACGCATCACTAGCGCTCATGACCGACGCTAGTGCTACTTGCGTTGGTGGAGTTTTACAACAAAAATCCGGACGCAATTGGGAACCATTAGGTTTTTTTTCACAAAAATTGAGCGAAACTCAACAAAAATATTCTACGTTTGACAGAGAGCTGCTAGGAATATACATGGCCGTCAAACATTTTCACAGATTAATCGAGGGAAGAGAATTTACAATATTTACGGATCACCGACCTTTGACATACGCATTCTCCCAAAAACCATCATCAAACGATACACCGCGACGGGTCCGGCAGTTAGATTTCATTTCACAATACAGTACCAACATTCAACACATAAGCGGACGTGACAATATTACCGCCGATGCCTTATCTCGAATAGAGGAAATATACGTGCCATCACCTATCGATTACGCTGAATTGGAAAAATGTCAATCAACAGATAATGAACTAAGTAAATTACGTGACAATAAAAGATTAAAATTCAAAAACATTACGCTTCCGGGTTCCACAATAAACATCACCTGCGACACGTCTACTGGAAAAAGCCGCCCCTACTTACCAAAGCAATTTCGCAAACAAATTTTCGATACCATTCATGGTATGAGCCATCCAGGAAAAAGAACTACGAGAAAAATGATAACCCAAAGGTATTTATGGCCGTATATGAACAAAGATATCAATAATTGGTGTAGATCATGTATAGCCTGCCAAAAATCAAAAATACAACGACATACGATATCACCTCCTGGTACATTTATGACAGCGCAACGTTTTGAACATTTACATATTGACATCGTCGGACCACTTCCGATTTCACAAGGGAAGAGATATTTAATCACAATCATAGATCGTTGTACGTCATGG
Organism: Subacronicta megacephala; assembly: GCA_958496365.1. Classification (NCBI taxonomy): domain Eukaryota; kingdom Metazoa; phylum Arthropoda; class Insecta; order Lepidoptera; family Noctuidae; genus Subacronicta; species Subacronicta megacephala. The sequence continues at coordinate 9,754,663 of OY292531.1, read as the reverse complement.
CCCGAAATATTTCCGGTAGAAGATATAACTGCAGAAACAGTAGCCAAGACACTTTTCGAAGGATGGATTACTCGTTTTGGATGTCCATTGCGCATTACTACGGATCAAGGCCGACAGTTTGAATCAAGAATATTTGAGTCACTCTCACAATTTTTGGGAATACATAAAATTAGGACAACACCTTATCATCCGCAATCCAATGGAATGATAGAGAGATTTCATAGAACTTTAAAGGTGGCGTTAATGACAAGAGAATCCAACGAAAATTGGTTAAAAGAAATTCCAACAGTTTTACTCGGGTTGCGGAGTAGCTTGCGAGAAGACACAGGTTATAGTTCAGCAGAGATGACATATGGAACGCCAATACGACTCCCTGGAGGATTTTTTGAGTCATCAGCAGCACAGTTATCAACGTACGAAGAGTTTGTAAAACAAATTCAAAAGGACATCACACAAATGACATCAATTCCGAAAAGAAAAAACCACAACCAAGCTATATTTGTGCATCCCGAACTCAAAGAATGCTCACACGTATTTGTTCGGTGTGATAGAATTAAGAAAGCCCTGACACCGCCGTATGAAGGACCCTACCCAGTAATTAGTAAAACAGATAAAACATTTTGCATTAGAATTAGGGATAAAGAGACAGTGATATCAATTGATAGATTGAAACCAGCATTCATGATCAATGACGAATCAAACTACGTGCCAGATTCAAAGGATTTCTACAGACATTCACACACGTACACTACACGATCGGGACGTAAAGTAAAGCCAGTAGTACGTCTATAAAAATCGCTGATATAAGCAAGCTATTCGTATATATATTAACATAGATCTTAACATATACCATTAATTCACAACTACTCGTAACAACAAGACATCTAAAATGGGAAATCAAAGTTCTAAGGACCAGATAACATACAATACGGACAGTTGCCTCAATCAAAACGAAGCGGACAAACTCCGTAACCTGATCCAGGAGGACTTACGGTGGACAAGAAATGTTGCAATGGGACAGATTATTTTAACAATCGGCGTGATCCTACTTTACGGCATAATGAAAACACTGGACAGAAGAATGAAGAGTTTAACGGAAAAAAATAATAAACACTCGTGCAACAGCTAAGTCAAAATTACATACGTCAGCAAATCACACCACAACAGGCGTCATCAAATTCCACCGCGTACAATAGCATTATTATTTATATACATCAGCAAATAACTAGTAAGGTTTAGGTCAAATTTATATTGTAAACACTATTACCATAATATTTTTTTTTTTTTTAAAGGGGGGTGTACTGTTACAGAACAATATCTTTGTGCTGTATCTACAATCTACATCGCAATCTTATGATCTTTATCGCACGTTCAATATCTATTAAATGTTTCTACTATCCGTGATCAACACGTAGTCGTTAGTATATAAGATGCACCTTTGGATAATTATAACCAGACTATACTACAACTTTGTCTCATTTATACCTAATCATATACTGCCAAGAAGTTTGGCAAACTTCCCATAAAACATGAATCATAGCCCAGATGTTCTACATGCTTACTCTCAATCGAGTACCTATGTGAACCTAATAGGTAGTTCTCGAAGTTGTTTGAAATATGTCAACCCTTGCTAAACTAGTGCATTTGATTAAGTATAGTCTCATCCCTCAGTTTGAAAGGGTGTCTGGGGTCAACCTGGTGATGGGCAGACTCGTAATTTTTTAAAATAAATATAATATACCTATATTTTTTTGCAAACTCACGCTGACTCTCACCACTGGAATATTTGACACCGCGCGGTACAGCGTTGTTTGGTGGCGCGAACGACGCTCGATAGTCTGTCACAGTCAAGTTCACGGCCTCCTCGGCCAACGTTCCGCAACATTTCCTCGTTCTGTCTCGTTAGCCTTTATTAAATTATCGAGATCTATTCGAAATCATTGTAACTGATAGCCGTATCACAGTGCTTGTTTCAACACTTTAATATGGTCTTATTTATGACATGAGTGAAAACTTCAAAACGGAACGAAGGACCAATGTTCTCTTTCTATGCTAAGTCCGCAAATATTACATATTATAAATATGTGGTATGTCTCGATATGAATGATGATGATGAATATGATGATGATGAATACAACTTTTCTTAAGTGGTCCACCGCTCCACGTGTATTGTTTCGCTATTTGGCGCAGGGTCGACGACCATATCTATAAAAATGATTCCCGCGAACTAATAAGACAAAGTTTAATTTTATATATTTTTATGGACATTTAGAAGCGCCTTTCCGCTTTTTTTATTTTATGTGATAAATATAATTCAACTACATATTATGAATATTTAAAATAAAGTACCTAAGTAGGTACTAAGCATAGCTTAATATAAAAAAGTTGTTAATTGCTTTCCTCGTAAGATTTTTTGCTTAAATTAACATTAGTTGTAAAATATTAATGTGCCAGGTTTATAGATAGGTATACTTAGTTGTTTTGGATTTTAGTAGCTTATCTACTAGCGATCTATGGGTGTACTACATCAGTACATTACTGCTTAAGGCTGCGGGGATAGAGGTGAGAATGTATACATTACATATGTATTCAAATTTAAAATCTAATCAATTATTGTAATGTACAAAACATTATTGATGCGGTACCATATTATATTCCGTTTGTTTGGAGTCGTCCGTCTGATATAAATCTCCGTAGATCACGAGGTCGTTAATGTGATATTCGTGTCGGCGCCGTCTCAGATAGGTACTGTTATCCCATTGTCGATTCAAATGTTCAGCGCTTTCATATTTGTCTATGTACAGCTATTGCAAGATTTAGTTCCGCAGCAAGTCAACAGATCTATATCTTACCAATACATGAATAGTTAACAATAAGGAGTTCTTTTACTTACAACGTATTTAAATACTTATGCGGTAATCTTGAAAAGATCTTTACGTATCGACATGAGTCATAATATAAAAAGGTGTTCTGTGTTAACTTTAAATATTTTTCCAAAAACGTCACGCAAGGTTAATTTGCGGATTAATGTTCTTTTTTTCATTTTAATTGGTTTTAGCACTAGGGGCAGTTGTACCTGTGTTTTCTACGAGGGATATGAGACTTAGGGTCGGCACTCGGTAGTTTCCGCTGCATTTGATATGCTAGCCGTGATAAGACTAGCGGCCACGCGACACTTGTTCAACCCCTTCTACTGCCGAGGGTTGGTCGCCCTTCCGCCTTATTGATTAGCACCCTCGGAGAATTAACTTAATGAAAAAAAAAACAACACGTCGTCGTATTTATATCATAATATAGGTACTTAACTATACATATTTCACATTCAAATTCATGTAAATATTCTAATAAGCTCAATAATAAAAATCTATGAGTGCATTAGAGTTTAACAGATTTAAATGATTATTGAATTTCTGCAAAGCGGCAATTGCCGTTTGATAGAGATAGGGCCATTCCCTATTATTAGTTCATAGCAAACCGTGCGAGCGCGAACCAGTTACACCGATCGAACCGTGTTAGTTAAGGCAAATAATGCGAATGTGTTGTAAATCCCTTGCTTTCATTGTACTATCGAGAATCGTGAGTTGTACATTCATTCTTGAAAAGGCAATCTGGGAATGGAACGACACATACAGTCTCGGTCCACATGATCGTTGCAGCAAGACCACCTCAATTCCAAACTAATGAACTATAATGTTGCCTAAATCCCCTTCTACCCAACTTCAAAAAGAGAGATGGTTCTCAGTTCGTCGGAATTTTTGGTTTACGTATGTTCTGAGTACTCATAGACGGTCAGACCAATTTGACAGACAAAAATCTTTGTGTTTGAAACAAATACACTTCCGCGTTCAAGTTTGGTGAAGATCGGATCTCTCAAAATTTAGAAATATAAACATCCTACTAGGTAACCAAAAGTTATGCCGCCTTCAAAACGATAAAAATAATGTTATTTGGTAAAACAGTTTCGGAAGTTGGTGGCGAAAACAAAAGATCCAATCAAATCCACAGCACCATTGAAACTGTATTATAAACATTATTGTTATTAAATTAAAAATAGTTTGTAGAAGAATTGTAGAATTCAACCGTTATTTACAAATGTAGTGTATGTGGGTTATAAGAGTCGATAGGTGAACATTACATTTATGCCTTCGTGTATGTTATTATATATTCGACTGAGACATAAGTACCAAGTGTTAAGGTGTGTATTGCGGTCAGTGAGGAACTTATTCGCTGTGTTGCGTCACTCTTCTGTCGGTACTGGTTGCGCCAAATCAATCTCGGGCACTAATCGCACCTCTCGCCGAGCCGTAGAAATAGTTTGCAATATCAAATCACCGCAATTACGGTCGATTCAACCAAAACATGAACAACTATGTACCTACGTAATTAAATTTATTAAAACAGTTTTGTGATTTATATGGAATCAGAAAATTATGTGACATTTGAAGTGTTTGTCAATAACTATTGTTACTAATTTAGATTGTCTACATTTCTATCGTTTTTTAAAGGTACAGAGTTTGAGTCAGCTTATCTAATTCAAATCAAATCAAATCTTGTTTTACATTGTTTTAGTTCACCTCGGGTGCGGCAGAGAGCGTGGCATGTGGAACTAGTTCGTCATCATCCAGCTCCTCATCGTCATCTTCATCATCGTCTTCGTCGTCATCTTCGTCGGACTCAGACACTGCGGACGCCGCCGGCGGCTCTGCGCACGCCTCGGCTGATGACTCCAACGCTGCACTCGCAGCCGATTGTCAACTACAGGTTAATTTTAATTTAATTATCTTACGTTGAAGTGAGCATTCAAGCAAGTACTTAGTTAATAGAATAAATCCCAGATCCTAGTATTAAGCCAACTATAACTATTTCCTACTTTTAACGTTTAAAATATATTTCCAGTCTCAACGACTAGGTCGTCGTGCCAGTCTGTGTTTACGGTGTCTATTTGGAACAGTACACTGAAATATACTTTGCAGGTCATCGACGATGCAGACCTTGCGGAACTATTTCCAGAACAAACATCGAGCGCGCCGGCGCAACAACCCAATTTCTCGACCTTTACGGTGCATAACGCCGCGCCAGACAACGACGACAAGTCCATTGCTGATAATGGTAAGCTTTCTACAGAATATAAAACTTTTTATAGTCAATAATTGTATTATTTAATTAGCTTTATCAAGACTTAAACATTCCAGGTGATGGATCTAGTAGTGAAATGGAACTTACGCCACAGTTGGTGACAGCTGCAATACAAAGAGCAACAGCTGATTCGTCAGGATCGGAAAACGAGTGTTCCAATTCGGGTTCTGGTCATCAGAATACAACGCACTACGCTTCTAGCCTGTTACAGCAGTTCGTGGCTCAAACGCAGCTACTCAGTAGTACGGCGCCTTTAACATCTATTAATACTGCAGCCACAACATCGTTACCGTGCGGATTAAATCCGACTACGATAGACGGTGTCGGGACTATCAGTGATTGTGTACTTGGGCAAATAAATACTTTACCTGAAATCGCGCCTATAGCGCCAGGCTTTTTAACAGCAAGTCAACATTTAAGTCCACAGCAAACAGAAGAACTTTCACAAATTAATAAAGATCTTGAAGAAATTACTTCGGTAACGGATATATCGATAACTAACCCACCCAGTCTTGAAGATTGTGTTGATAACAATGACTTCATGACATTAGATATTACTCACGGAGGCTCAGAGTTAGGAAGTGCTAGTGATTTGTTAAAAAGTTCACCTATTACGGTAGTGACGGGTGATTTAAATCACTTAAGACAAACTGATTCTCAAAAGTTAGATACAATTAGCATGAATTCAATGGAATCTCAAGAAGATGTTAAAAATGTTATCGTAGAGTCTAGAAGGAAAAGAGGGCGGCCTCGGAAAGTTCGAAAGGCTGATGAATTCGATAGCAAAGTTATGGAATCTCAGAAGGAAGAAAAATCGGTAGTAAACGTCATTCATTTTCACAATAATAATGATCCCCCGAACGTTTCTCCAGATTCTGGTATTCTCTCGAATCATAACTCACCTACACATTCTCCGCTACGGCGCCATGATGTGGATGAGGGGCACAGCAGATTAAGTAGGAAATCTATACAAAAAGAAAATACCACAAGAAGAGCAATGCGATCCAAATCCAAAAGCAGAAGTCATGCACAGAACAGATCAGATTCAAGTGACTGTGATTACCAGAAAAAGAGAATAGAGAATGAAGTTAAACAAATAAAAACAGAAGCACCGTCACCAGTACCATTGAAACAAGAACAAAATAAATTTGAAAAGACTAAGAAAAGTGACCACAAGCTGGATATAGCTGCCTTAGATAGAATGCTATATGCTACTGATAGAGTTTTATATCCCCCTAGAAAGAAAGTAGGCCGTAAACCCCAAAACAAAACTAAATCAACTAAAAATACTCCTAAGACTTTAAAAGATAAAAATCAGTACGACTCAGGTGATAGTGACGATGACTCTGTACAAACTAACAGGTCTGTGTTGTCAGGTGTTTATGCCAAACGTAAAGAACTTAATAGTAAACTTGCTAATTTACCTAAAAAAAAAAATAAAACATTTGGTAACACTTGGCGAGATAATCAAAGTGAAAATGAAGCGGCTGCAGATGATCCATTAGACCCAACTTGGAAGCAGATTGACCTCAATCCTAAATATAAAGACATCTTATCGGGCTATAAAAGTGATCACGAGTTCAAGCCATACAAAAGCTGTAGTCGCCTCATAGAGTCTGGTTACAAGAGTGATTATGGGTGTAGATCTGGTTATAAAAGCGATTACTACCGTTCGGGTTATAAAAGTGACCATAAGTCAGGTTACAAAAGTGATAAATCAGGATATAAAACCGACAACAGTGTTAGAAGTATGCGGAGGCGTATGAGGAAACTGAAAAAGACTAGGTCTGTGAGAGATAGGTCATATTATAAAAATCAAAAACATTTTGTATCAGATCAAGAGATTTTGTTATTAACAAATAAAACATTCAGCAGCTTAACATTAGGTCACAGTTCAAGTGATTCTGAATGTGATGGATATTTGAGGAAACCTAGTGCTAGTCCGAAGTATATTAGTGTTTGTACGAAATACCCGCTGCCTTCAAAGTATGACTTTAGTTTTTCAAAAATGAGTCATAAACATGTATTGAGACTGAATTCATCGGACCCGTTTGCTCCAGGTCCAGTGTTTAGTGGCTTACAACGCCCCGTAACAACTTGTAATATATTCAAAGTGAGTCACAACAACAACAATAATACTTTACTTAAGTCTCCAAGTAAATCTAGCCACATCGGGAAACCTTTGCCAACATTAAAACCTGCATTTACGCATAAGTTTGGATCGTCACCGATTTGTATTGCTACTAAACTTCCGGGGTCAAAAAAGGAAAATGATAACAGCTTTAAATATTTTCCTAGAACGCTTTCTCCAAAGAATCGTAAACAGTTAAAAAATGGAAATACATTTTCATGTGGATCAAAAAAAGAGGCAACATCGAAACCACTTCCTAATATTTTTGAAAAAGCAAAGAACAGTTATGTTCCCAACCAGTCTTTATCGAGGAATGTGTTTCTAAATTTCAAGAAAGCCCACATGAAGCCGTCATTCCCGATTAAAAAACATAAAAGGACTGTTGTTTTGGCACCACCCAAAATCAACTTAAAACCAACGGAAAGACTTTCACGAGTAACTGTTAAAACAGAAACTAAACACCACAGACATAGAAGCAAAAGGCGACATCGATCAAGGTCTGTATCGAAGTGTCGAGAGACGTATACAAAAGCTATAGAACTGGTAGATCAAAAGTTTAGCCAGGATATGGACAATTTGATATCAAATTTTATAAAATTATGTCAAATAGCGCCAAAATTAATTACGAATGTAACACAAAATACGCCTAAAATTACAGAAAAGTCATCAACAGAGTTAGTGCCTACTAAAGTCCTCAAAAGGGGATCTAAAAAACGTAAGACATCGGATAATCTGGAAATAGCAACACCTACTTCTAAACGGAGACACAAAAAACAATTGGCAGAATCTCAGAATAAAGGTGGAAAGGATACAAATGAACATAAATTACCGCTTAAAAAGCGTCATTACCACATAAACTCCTCAACAGGAAATTCATTGAGTTTAAGCCTGGTTACAACCGAATTTGACGAGAACTCCAAGAATGGCACAAGTCCGGAAAAGTTTTTATGCACTGAAACTGATTGTACAGGAGAAGTCCAAAGTAATTCCCCTGAAGATTTGCCTAAACTCAAAACTCCACCAGAGAAGGGTAAAAAGAATAATGAGAATTCCAAAACATCTCAAGGTACTGGTAGTCATGACACGAAAAATCAAAACCCTGAATCTGCTTTGAAAAATACAAAAGCAAATAGCAGTTCTGCAGATAGCATAACAATGAAAGTAGATGATATTAATGGTACACTTACTAAAAATAATTCACTTAACGTAATTGACGATGACTTATCTATTAAAAAACCTTCTGCAGAACAATCTGAACTTTCAAAAAAGATATACGAAACATCTGAGAAGCTGAAGGCAGTACATAAAATGGTTCATGATTTAGAAAAATGTCTACCTAAATCTAAAGACCCCGAAGTGAAATCAGACTCAAATAAACAAGAAAATAATAAAATCTCTTCCCCAAGATCTGAAAACAAAGCTTCACCTACGCGCCACGTCGCACCTATCGTTACACCAAAAAAGCGACATAGACTAGAAGCAGAGAAAGTTATATCGCACTCAAGCTTAGATCAAGTTGTGCAATCTTTATCTAAGAAGTTATCAGAAGAAAAACCTTTCGGCTCATCATGTCCAAAAGAAACTAAGGACGTCAATCAAAATAATAACAAGGAAGACTCTAAAGAAACTGAAAAACCTGATGCAGCTATACTCAATGACTACACAATATCTGCAAATACCACGCCAGTAGATCCTTTGAAGAGCATGTCTGCTCGTTCTTTATACAAGAGTTCTATTCCACCGGCGCAAAAGTCGGAAATAATGACTCGAAAGAAAAATAGACTTGAAGGTTTGACAAGCAATTTAGTTTCCAAAATAAACCCTAGTGCTGCTACTAAAGTTTTAGATACTTTATTAAATAATAACATACGTAAGTCTATTGAATCTCGTATTTTAGAAAAAGAGAAAAACAGTACAGACCCTTCAAATAAAGTGATTGATGAAAAGATTAAAAATAAGGAACCTTCACAAATTAATACAAGAGCTACAGTTATTAAGTCTCCAGTGTCCAAGGGTAAAGTTTTAGAAACGAAGAAATCGAGGGCTGAACCTAGTGTAGAGCTATCGCCTGTGGTCAATATCGATAAACCAACTGGCATATTTGAACCATCGATCGATTTAGAAGATCAAATACCTAAATCATCAATTTGTGTTAGCAATGTTTTAATTGAGAATAATAAACCAAAATCAAAAACAAAAAACAGTGATATGAAGGCGAATTCGTTACTTGTTTCTATTGATACCGAATCCGAGATTCCATTGGCTTTGATATCGGAAACACCTGACCCAATCATCAGACCAAAAAGAGGAGAATCGATTGCAGCAGTTATATCGGACAAACTTCAAGAGACAACTGGAGGTCATAATCTGCGGCAAACTAAAAGAAATTTAAATAACGAAACTGAAGATGCCAATGATCACAGGAAAAAGAAAAAAACTAATAATAATATTATAAGAGAAAGCAAATTAGTTTTGCCAACCAGAGTGTTAGTTCCAAAAGTACAGGCAGATCGCTTAGCGATCACAGATATTACAAAGAAGATTAGTTTGAACACTAAAAAGGCAGATGCGAACGACTCTAGTGACAACAAAACAGTTGAATCATCAAAAAAGAAAACGAGGAGACGTAAGGCATTTAATCGAACTGGTTTTCCAAGTATTAAGAAGAAGAAGAAGAAGATTGACAGTAATCTAAATATAACTTCGGACAGTCATTTCACCTCCGACACTGATAATAACTCTGCATTCGAGCGAGTGCCAAAAGACGGCGAAGCAATGAGTAGTTTTTTGGAACGTACTACTAACAAAAAGCCTGAACTCAAAGTGGTCCTAAATAAGGATGAATGTCCAAAACAAGGCCGATTAACAGTGGTTGCTATTGAAAAATTGCAAGGAAAAGAAGTCCATACTGATAACAATAATAAAATTTGTAACAATTCTGATCCTATAGTTGGCGAGAAAAAGGTTATGAATTCATGCATTCTCAGAGCACCAGCCCTGCAGCTGAAAAGTAAGACTGAAAAAGAGCTTAAAAATCACGTAAATAAATGGGAGGTGCTCAGTGAGACTGATAGTATTCCATCTCTAGCCAGTTCTCTAAGTAATGATCCTGAAGACAGTATACCATTGAGTCTATTAAATTTAAAACCTGACAGATCTGTCAATCGCCTAGATAGTTTAGAGAGACTGAAACGCAAAACCAGGGCTATGTCACCTTCCCATGAAATCGAAGAAATATTTTCTAAGAGGAAGATAGTCGAGAGAAATTGCAAAATAGGCTTGAGGCCGAAATCCAGTCTTGCAGTTCTCTGTCCAAGTGAAAGGAGATTTACAAGGAGTTCCGACAATACAACGGAAGAACCGAAACAAATCAAGACTAAGAAAACAGAAACCAAGAAAATTATAGTTGAAACTGAAAAAGTAACTAAACCCCTTCCTATTGCTACTAGAAGAAAATCCAGGTCTTGCACGGTTAATAAGAAAAGAGAAGTGCAATCAAGTTCTCGAGAAAGTTCTTTAGACACTGTTGTGAGTCGTAAGATTGATTCTAAGTCCCGAGAGCCCTCATTAGACATATTGGAAAATGATCCTCTACCACTCAATGAAAAAGAAATTGATTTTGAAAAAAGTATTGATGTTTTATCCAAAAGTATAATTTGTAAGAAGCGAGTGGCTTCGTCTCGTGACGACAGTCCAGCTAGCAGTGTGGATAACAGAGACAAACCTGTTATATCCAAAAGAAATCCTCGACTAAGAAAGAAATTCCTAGCCGCTGGTTTGTTTTCGGATTACTACAAAGAAGAGTAAGTAATCATTAAAATTTGAATATTAATCATATTCCGTACCATGACTAAGAATTTCACTGTACTTCATTTTTGGTTTCAGTCATAAACATGAGGGGAAAGGGAAGAATACGGTAGCACAAACGGAATTCCCTCCAAACTTACTGGCGCCACCGCCGTATTGCGAACGCTGGGTCCGTCGAAGGCTACAACATTTCTCTTTGCCGTATGATATCTGGTGGCAACAGCATTATAACCAACCTGTTCCCTCATGGAACTATAAGAAGATTCGCACAAGTAAGTTTACAGGGACGGATATAAAAGGAGTAAGAGAGCAAAGTAGATTTTTGATAGACCATTTGATAGCCATCAGCCATCCACAGTTTTTTACCACAGGATTTTGAGAAAGCTATTAATACTGCGATTATCATATCTTATTCCTATTGAACTAATGTACACACGGCTACACGTCGAGCTATACAAATTCAGTTTAAGATTATGACCTTTTATTGTATAGATAGCGTATACAATGCGAGATCAGCTTAAACTGGATTTGTATAGGTTGACCTGTAGCCATGTGTACCATCCAATACTGTTTCCGATGGGAGCAATAGAAACATTTTCGTCGTTTTCTAAATTTGACTGAAATGTTTGTTATTCCAGATGTTTATTACGACGTAAAACCATCTGCCGAGGAATGTGAGAGTGTTGCATGTAACTGTGCTCCTTCATCGGGATGCAACGAGGACTGTATTAATAGATTAGTATACGCGGAATGTTCGCCACAGCTGTGTCCTTGCGGGTAATTACATAAATACAAAAATATTCACAACTTATTTACAGTCATCATTTAAGCTATCGTATTATTAAAAAAAAAACTGTTTTGACTTTAATGTTTCCGCGAACGGTATAAAATTATTGTTCGGTTTTTGCAGAGATAGATGTAAGAATCAACGCATACAGCGGCATGAATGGGCGTCAGGATTAGAGAAGTTCATGACTGAAAATAAGGGATGGGGTGTTCGCACTAAACATAGGATTACTTCGGGTGACTTTATTCTGGAGTATGTCGGTGAAGTCGTCTCGGACAAAGAATTTAAGGTAAGAATACTTATATAAAAGGGCAAAGAAGCCTGGGTCTGTACGTCTCGAAAGTTACCATATTCCTGCAAGAGTAAGGCTCTGTTTCGCCTCTCCATTATAAGTTTATTCTAAAATAACAAGATCCCTTAAGAAAGATAGCAAAGAGTTTAAATTTCAAATTTCAAACAAGTCACAACTGCATCTTCATCTTCAAATTCTTCCTATCATGTTCAATGTGAATGTAACTTGAATGTATGTCCAGGAGCGCATGGCGACCCGATACGCGCGGGATACGCACCACTACTGCCTGCACCTGGACGGGGGGCTCGTCATAGACGGGCACCGCATGGGCGGGGACGGACGCTTCGTCAACCACTTCCTGCAGACCTAACTGTGAGATGCAGAAGTGGACTTCTAATGGTCAGTCGTATTTCTATAAACTAGTCGTATGTAAGCCATATATTACTCATCATATCAATAGGCACTTTGGTATGCTCGCCAGCACATCAGGCTACAACAAATTTTCTCAGTTGATTGTGAACTTAATTAAAATTTTAAGGTTTAAAATTGAGAAATTTGACTGTTTCGTACAGTTGCCAGCACAACCGGCTGGACACTGTACAATCGAATTATATTTATTGATTACATTGTTGCGTTAACAACGGCTCATATATCATGCTTGCGAATAGGGGCTGTCTGACGCGACTGGACACCTCTTACTTACTATGGCAATGGTTTTTCCGTATTTTATCTCATACATTTTAAAAGGCAATTTTATTGAATTATTTTTACTCTACAGTCTCAAACTTAATTATTCTTAACAAAATTTTACAGCGAAATCGTAAACATAAGAATAAAGTAGTGGTAAATGTTTTTAAAAAACTGAGTGTGTGTGAGTGTTTCTTGCCGGTTATACTCCATTAAACCTTTGATGCGACGACGTGTGCTTTTTGTTTGTTTAGAAAAACCTGATAAGTCAATTCAATTTCAGGCACCTTTAGAATGGCTCTTTTTGCTCTTCGAGACATCCATCCTGGCGAAGAACTCACATATGATTACAATTTTTCATTATTCAACCCTGCTGTGGGCCAGGTATAAAATAACTTAATACATAAAATAACATGTATCTAGAACAAATAAATGCAAAATTTATGTTACCCTTTTTTATAGCCGTGTAAATGCGACTCTGAGGACTGTCGTGGAGTAATCGGTGGGAAGTCACAAAGGATTACTAAACAACCAGTAAAAACGCAGTCGCGAACTCCCTCAAACGCATCGAACCAGTCTCAGGGCTCCAACGGGCACCAACCGCGCGTCGGCCGCCCGCGCAAAGCTGTCAAATGTAACAAGAAGTCTGAACAGCAAGTGGTTAGCACGTGCGACATTAAAACTATGAACATCCTCAAGTACCAACAGCACTTGAACAAATTATGGCAAGAGCCGCAGATGAAGCCTCTCACCGCCAAAGAGAAGAACATCGTCAGGGATAGACATTGCTTCCTGCTCAAGAATTTAGATACTGTGAGTTCAGTTATAAAATTACTATAATATGGTTTTTACGACTACATATTCTTCTTCAGCTCAATTTATACCAATATTTACATGTAAGGTGCGTCGTATACGCGAGCGGCTGAACCTAGCTCTGCCGGCATCGCCGCCGCCGGCGGTGGC